>VDFB02206819.1:0-16082 GCA_007258455.2 Sequoia sempervirens | reverse complement strand
GTCAATGACTAAATCTATAAATGGAATGATCAATAAACATTTCAATCATCTTGATACACTTGAAAAAACCCAATTGTTATCATGTTTACTTCTTCATGATGAGCTCAAAGAGTCATTACAATTGTTGGGTGTACATTCAACATCAAATAAGAAGAAACACATGGGATTGCAAAAGGATATTGTTCAAAATGTTAAAAAGGGTTTAGATTCCATTGGGAAAGGATCTCGATTAGTGGATAAGGCCACTACAAGAAGGGTGATGTTGACATCTATTGTACATCAAGATATAGCAAGAAAAAGAAAAATGTCAGCACTTTCAACTAAAATTGGTTATAGTAGAACCACATTGATAAAATATGAGAAAAAGATAAAGTTTTTGGATGAGAGTTTAGAAGGCAATTGGGAAATTATGTGTAGAGCTCCCCGTTCTGACAGGATTGAAGATGGTGTTAGGAACTTGGTCTCAAATTTTTTGCATGATCAGACTCATCCATCATCAAATACTAGAGATTTTATGAGATGCAGGATTGGGCCTAGTATTTATGAAAATCATATCAAACATTGGCTAGAAATAACACAATTTGAGATGTATATGAACTTTTGTAATGCATATCCTCATATAAAGATTGGACAAACAATGTTTCAAAGGTCAAAGCCATATTATGTGAAGATAAACAATTTTTTTGAAACTTGTTGTCATTATCATATTGAATTTGATCTTTACTATCAGGTGTTTCAAAAGATGATAGAAGAAAGATGTGGGTTTCAAAATGCACCTCCTATACAGGCATGTTTGTTCATAAAGTCTATATTATGTGATCATGATAATGGACCTCAAATAAACTGCATAAAAGGAATTTGTGAGACATGTGGAAATTTGGCTAAATTTCCTTCAGGAATTGAGGATACTGACCTAACAAAGATAGTAAATTGCAAGAGGTACGTACTATTTTTAGAGAGTTTATTTGTTTCAATTTTTCATAGATCAAGTTATTTGGATTCTCTTTGATGTAATGTTTCATTGATCAAGTGTGGTTTATTAGTTATTCACATATTTTACTGACACAGGTACAAGTATGTAAAGTTGCAAACAAATTTTGGGAAAGAATCCACAAGGTTGAACTATGTAGAAGAGGAGATTCCCATTGAAAATTTATGGAAGATTTTCGAAAATTGATACGACCATGCATACATCATTCATTTTTTGCTAAGTGGCAAGCACAACAATTCCAAACATTGAGAGATACTTTCCCACATGGAACAGTTCTATCAGTAGTTGACTTTGCAGAAAATTACTCCTTTGTACATCAAAAGGAGATTCAATCAGAGTATTACTTTTCAAAGCAGATCACTATTATGGTTCGTGTTTGTTATCGACATGCACAATCAGAATTGGATGGTGTTGAGAGTACATATGAAGAACAAGTCATTAAGAAAGAATATCACTTTTATATTAGTGATGATAAAGAGCATGATACACTTTTTGTCCAACATTTTTTTACAATATTTTTTGAGAATTTGAGAAGCAGGGGTGTAAAATTTGAAAATAATTTTGTATGGTTAGATGGATGTGCAGCACAATTCAAATCTTCATGGCCATTCTATGCACTTTGTAGATATCATAAAATCTACAAAATACCACATGTTTGGAGTTTTTTTGAGAGTGGACATGGAAAGGGTGAGCATGATGGAGCAGGAGCTTGCATCAAACGAGCTTTAAGAAATCATCAAATGAGTTATCCAGAAGATTGTCTAGACAATGCACATGATGTTGTTGAATGGTGCAAGAAACACTTTGCATCAAATGTGGTTGGCACATCTTCAAGAACAAATCGACACATTCCACATATAGTGTTTTGGGAGATATCGGGTATGTATAAATTACATTAAATCAAAAATTTGAATTTATTTAAATTTAAATAATATATATACATATTTGTTCACATAAGTTTTTTTTTGTACATATGTATCTAGGTGTGGATAGAAGATCTATGCATGGATGCAAGAGGGTAGAAAAAACAAGATATTTGCATTGTGTTAGGAGTTTAGATAGTCGCCATGGATGGATATTAGACACAAGGGATTATTCTTGTTTTTGCACTGAGTGCATTGAGGGAAACTCTGATTATGCATGCAAAAATCAAGAACTTGGATATGTTGGTAAATGGGATACAGTGCCACTAGTTGTTTTAGAAACATATGATGAAGACGAGGAAGAAAGACTTGAAGACATTCCTTTGATTTCAATTGATTATGACTATATTTTAGGATTGGTTAGAAAAGGTACACGTGTAAGTTTTCAATAATTTAATTATTATATATATCTAGTTAATGATCTTTAGAGACATTTCTAATTTTTTTAGAATTTTTTTGTGTAAATTTGGTGTATAGATGTTTCTGTAGTCATAGTAGAGCCTGAAAATATCAAAGGTGTTAGCTATTATTTATTGTGTTGTACAGAAGAGAGGAATAAGCTAACAGAACCTGAAACAAGTGATGGAATGTTATTTCCCACAAGTGAGTTTGAATTTAAAATTTTATATACATTGTATTCAAATGTGCACATTACATTATAAACATTAAATATATATTGTACAAACCTTCTGCACTAAAATATTGCACACGTTCATATGTCTTACCTTAGGTTCATGTTTACCATGCAGGTTTTGTTGTAGTACAAGGGACATATCTAAAACAAGTCAAAGCTGTTCAGCATGGGATTCATTTTGTTTACTATCAACCTAATAACAACATATATCAATATAGTCACTTAATAATTGCTACCACTCTACATCTTCATGTAGTTCCACATGCACGTGGCCAAAGAAAATGGAGACCAGATAGTGATGATCATCAAAATATTCTACATGTTATTGAAGAGCGGGTTGAACCAGAATCTTTGACTTAGATTATATCCATGGTTTTCAAGTTCACTTGTAACCCTATACATGTTCAAAAGAGAACTTATAGTAACTTGTACATAGTTGTAAATCATTTTGTGTAAATTACAATTATATGTACATATTTGTTCCATGGAAAATTCTTAAGTTCAAGAATCTTTGATAGCATCATCTCTCACTTTTTTGGTTGCATGTAAACCCATATTATATGCTTTCAATCCTTATTTGAAATGTTGTGATTTTTTTAAAAACCATTTTGCCTAGATTACAATTAGATACAACTTATATTTGTTTCATTGAATTCTTAAGTTCAAGAATTATATACACTTATATACAACTTATATAATTTGTTCCATTGAATTGTTCCATGGGAAACTATGTAAATTTTAAAATTAAGTATTATATAATTATAAAATTATTGTAAACATTAATAAAGATAAATGAATTCAAATAAAAAAATAAACCCTAACCCTTAAACCTTAAACCCGTAGCCTATAAGCCTAAACCCTTGCCCCCTGCCCTCTATCTTTCTCCCACTCCCCCTCTCTCTCTTGAAATTCTCTCCCTCCTACCCACTCTTCCTCTCTCTCATCTACCCTTAACCCCTAAACCTTAAACCCTTGTACACCCCCTACCCTTTATCTCTCTCTAACTCCCTCCCTCTCTCTCTCAAGTCTCTCCCTCCTACCCCCTCTCCCTCTCTCCCCTCTACCCTTAACCCTTTATCTCTCTCCCATTCCCCCCATCTCTCTCAAGTCTCTCCCTCCTACCCCCTCTCCCCCTCTCCCCTCTACCCTTAACCCTTGTACACCCCTCTGCCGTATCTCTCTCCCTCCCCTCTCTCTCAAGTATCTCCTCCTTCCCTCTCCCTCTCACTTCTACCCATAACCCTTAAGCCCTAAGCCCTTGTACCCCTACCTTTATCTCTCTCCCACTCCCCTCTCTCTCAAGTCTCTCCCTCCTACCCCCTCTCCTCCTCTCCCTCTGCCCTTAACCCTTAAACCCTGCCTTTCTCTCCCCCTCCTCCCTCTCTCTCTCAAGTCTCCCTCCTACCCACTCTCCCTCTCGAGGCTCCTACCTTAACCATGAAGCCCTACCCTTTATCTCTCCTCTGACTCCCCTCTCTCTCAAGTCTCTCTCCCTCCTACCCCTCTCCCTCTCTCCTACCCTTAACCCTTAAACCCTACCCTTTATCTCTCTCCCACTCTCCCTCTCTCTCTCTCAAGTCTCTCCCTCCTACCCCCTCCCATCTACCCTTAACCCTTGCACACCCCCTACCCTTTATCTCTCTCCCACTCCCCTCTCTCTCTCTCATGTATCTCCCTCCTACCCCCTCTCCCCCTCTGGTGCAGGAGAACCTAGGCTAACCTCCATAGTTTAAGAAATGTTGGCTTGTACCTGACCTTAGCCAAGTTAGGGTAATAGTGTGTTTATTTTGGACCTTAGAAGGTCTTGCTTATGTGTGGACTAGGTGAGTTAGTCATTAGGACTAAGGTCACCATAGTTTAGTCTTTGTTAATTATCTTTGCTTTAATTAGCCTTAATAGCTTAAGATGGGATTAGAGTCTTAAATGTGTTCTAAACACATCTATGATTGTTAGAAAGATGCCATGAGGCAGTTAAGGGAGTTGGATGCTCGAAATTAGGGAGCTAGAGGTCCTAGGAGTTAGGAAGAGGACATAATGATAAGTTGCAAAAAGTTGTTGCAAAGTTGCATGATAACATTTGTTAGGTTGCATGCAACTTAGTTGTCTTGGATCCCCTAAAAGATAGGAGTGTGGGATTGACCAACATCCCTAAAAACTTGGAAAATGGCATCTATGTAAGGTGTGGCTCGAAACCAAGAAGTTAGTTCTTTGTAATCAAGTTTTTGCTTTTAAAAGAAGAAGACTCTACAATTTCTATTTTTTTCCGCATGTTTTGAAGTGATAGTGATATCAAGTGGATTGAATGTACTGATTTGAGGTTACATTTGTGTTCATAGGGTAGTTCTAAGCTTTTTCTCTTTTGCAATCAAGTTAATTGGAGTTAATCTAGTGCTTTGGATTCTTAGGTTAGGATCTAAGGTCTTTTCTGGTCCTGTCCTGACCAATCAGCCTTTTTATGGCTCCCCCATGAAATCTAGCCATGGGAATTTCCTGAGAATGGATGGATTTGTTAGGGGAGCCACTATTTTGTACATATCTAGTGGTAGGAGTCATGTGTATTCGAGTAGCAATGAGAAATAACAAACCCTAGGCAAGCTTTGAGTGCCCGGTTAGAGGTTTGTCAGTCAATAATAGAAGAGATCAGGTAGGGGTCAGAAGTATAGTATGGAAAAGTACAGTTCCAAGTAGAATTTGGTCATATCTTAGCATGTTAGAAGGATTGAGGTTTTTACCAATCCATTTGAAATAGATTTGAATGAGAGATCAAGGAAACCCTAGTAACTAGGCCTTTTAGCCCTATTTGCCCTAGATTATAGTAAACCGGTGTACGGAGGAGTCAGGGGTCTGAAACCCTGTGAATATTTTAAAGGATCAAAAAGGATGTCTGAAAGTGCAATTTGTTTGCCAGGTTGTTTGGAAAGTTTGAGCAAGAAAGTCAAAAAGGACACTGTCAAGGGCTACAAGGGATTAGGCCTCTTCAAGACCAATTCTTGGAATCGGTAAGAGCAAAGATTCAAGACCATCCCAGATGGAATCTAATGGATGTGTTTGGCATGTTTTTAGTGTCTCTAACACCCCTGCAAGTAGTTCAATGTTTTGTGTGATATTGGCACTTAGAGTCTTCTAAGTGTAGGAGAGAGTTTGCAAGTTCAAGTGGTGTCAGTCCTCCAAGGTGAAGCATAAGGAGTGAGACTCTTGGAGAAGAGTTGAACTAGGGCTTAAGCAATGACCTAAGCCAAATCAGAACCTAGAAGCTATCAGGTTCCTAGATGAAGACAAGAAAAATTCTTCCTAACTAGTTGTGCAAGCAAACCAGAGGAGCACTTACACCATATTGGTATCAGGGCCTTTGTTTGATCAGGCTTGTGATTGATGTTGCAACCCACTGAGTCAGTAGGAGATAATACACCAGAGGAAGAAAGAACCATGGTGACTAATGCTAAGTTAGCCTAGAAGGTAGAAGAATAGGAGGAGGACAACTGACTGCTAAGAGAAAGGTTGTCTCGAATGGAGAAGCTCTTGGATGAAGTCCAAGAAAAGGAAGACAAGGTAGAGGATAAAATAAAAGAGAAGGAAGAGTAGGAAGCAAAGGAAAAGGAATTGGACTTGGAGGAGGAAGCTCCAAAACCTAACCCTGTCCTTGCTGAAGAACCCTTCTTGAAGGCACTGCAGGCCTTAAGTGGCAAATCTTTGGTAGGAGTGCCACTATTTAGTGGACAAATGGACCTTGATTCAGTCATGGAATGGATTGAAAGCATAGAGAATCACTTTGAATGTGATGGTATAACAGAAGCCCAAAAATTTAAGGTGGCTAAGTCATGGTTGAGAGGTTCAGCTCTCACATGGTGGAAGTTTGTGCAAGGTGAAAGAGAGAAAGAAGGAAAGGGTCCTATAGTTACATGGAGAGGCATGGTAACCAAGATCAAGCATACCTACTTACCTGATGACTATGAAGTCTAGTTGCATAGGAGGAGACATAATCTTAGGCAAAAAGATATGGATGTTCAAACATATACCGAGGAGTTCCAAAAGTTGTGCCTCAGATGACAGGTGGTTGAAGATGAAAGCATCAAGTTAGCAAGGTATTTGAATGGGATTAAATGGTCTATTCAAGAAAATATGAGCCTAGTGAACTTCAAAACCATCCGCCAATGTTATCAAATGGCCTTAAAGATAGAGGAGAAGGGAAAAAATAAGCAAGAGTAGACCTCCAAAAGTAGGGGTAAAGGAAAAGACAACAGAGGACAAAGAGGTGGCTATGGTGGAAGGAGTTCAGAACCAAGGGCTCAAGGAGAAGTCAGGTACCCTGAGCAGCAAGAAGGAAGCTCTAGTAGAGATGGTAGAGGAAGAGGCTCTAGCTCTAGAGGAAGAAGTGGTGGACAAGGAAGAGGTAATTACTTTACCAACATGAAGTGTTACCACTATAATCAAATAGGACACCCGGCCTATAGATGTCCAGAGAAAGGTAGTACTTCTCATGGAGGTGACAAGAGAACTAATCTAGTTCATGATGAGACTGTAGACGTCTTATTTTGATCACTTCCATATGATCAAATGCATCTCCTTGATTCATCTGGTTTCTCATCCCCTCTAACAATATTAATTAAGCCAATTGTTTAATTAATACCTTGCATCTTGCACAAAGGTCCTAAAGTATTTAATTTGATACTTTACCCCTTTTCCTCCTCTAAATTAAATAAATATCCCCTTTTATTTAATTGAGTCATATTCCCCTTTTGAATTAAAATGCATTTTTAATTCATCTTTTCTCTCTCATGGTCACATCCTCCAACTTTTGCAAGTTGGTCCCTAATCCATTTTAATTACTTCATCTTCTTCTAATTAACTAGGGTTAACATGTGCACACCCTTAATCATCATTAAGGTCACATCCTCCATAATTCCCCACTTGCCTCTAATCAGTCATTAGTCCATTTAACTGAGTACTTGCACAATCTTAATCATTTGATTAGCCTAACCTAATCCCTCATCCTATTTATGGCACATGTCCTTGAGTCAACCTTATTAAAGGATTTCTCCTTTTGGACAAGGCATCCCCCTTCCCCATGTGAATTTTTAATTCACCTTTTAATCCCCCAAGGCACCTAAAAGGAATTTTTAATTCCTTCACTTCTCCCCACATGTCCTTTACTTATTCTTTACTCTTTCTCCCATCCCCATGAGAATATTTGAGGAATTTTTAATTCCTCACATGTCCTCTCACCCACATAGGGACAAGGACCTCCTTTATGAGGAGATCTTGTCCAATCCCAAGGTACTTTGTACCCCCTCCATGTCATGTCCTTTTTCTTCCACCTCATGTACACTTCACCTTTTAGGGCTTCATCACATGCCACATGTCAAGATGTGAGGGCTTGTGAGTTCTCAACTCACCTTAGCCCTACATCTTGATATTTGGTGGATCAATCTCAACCGTCCATTTCCCCTAGGATTTCCCAAAAATCCTATAAATACCCCCTCTTTTCTCTCATTTTGGGGAGATCATTTTGTGTAGCCAAACTCTTGCAGTTTTATTTCTCAATCCACACTTAGTTATTTTCATGTTTCCAAGCATCATTTGCATCTCACATCACACATCTTGTGCCATCTAAGGAGCATACACATCCAAGATCGAAGGGCCAACCAAAGGATCGACTCAACGCAAGGTATAAAGTTCCATTTCGTGGCTTTGTCTTGTTTTGTTTCTAACTTAGGCTAATCTCGAAGTGTAGGTTGTTTTAGTTGTTTATTTGTGCTCTTTAACTTGTTGCTTGTTTTCTAACACCTATTTCGACCTATCACATTTCTGGCACGCCCGGTGGGACCCACAAACGGGTCTTTTTCTTTCATGTTTGCTATTTTTTTCCATTTTTGCAGGTCCAGGGTGCAGAGTGGCGGACCTGTCCTCTTCCGGTGGCGGACTGGTCCTGGAGTGGCGGACCTGTCCAGGGGTGGCGGGCTCGTCCTGACAGAGTGGGGGACCTGTCTTAGTGCAGTGGCGGGCCTGTCCCAGTTCAGTGGCGGACCTGTCCTAATTCAGTGGCGGGCCTGTCCCAGTTCAGTGGCGGACCTGTCCTAATTCAGTGGCGGGCTCGTCCTGACAGAGTGGCAGACCTGTCTTAGTGCAGTGGCGGGCCTATCCCAGTTCAGTGGCGGACCTGCCCTAATTCAGTGGCGGGCCTGTCCTAACAGAGTGGCGGACCTGTCCTACAGAAGGTAAAAATTTCAAGTTTTCCCGAATTGTGTTTTGATAAAATAGGAACATAGCTTAATTAAAGGGGTGTCAATAGACCTTGCTTGGCATGTTTGGGAAAGCTATTTGACGTATCCAATCCCCTTGCGCCATTTGGCGATCCTGGGTGACGAGAAATCGTAGCTTTCCAAGTCCTTTTTTTGTCACCCTTTTTCAATTTCTTAGTGGGACCTGCTTGGGGATTTCATCACCCCAAGGGACGATTCCAACCACGCGTACCGGCGGGGTATATAAAGGGGGGAGAGCGAAAGCTGTACCTCAATCCAACCACGTTGTAATTGGCGAAGCGTCGGGATGACGTGAAGAGTTGGTCCGAGCCTTTAGTATCTCGCTAAGGTTCCCGACTCATGCTTGTAACGGGTTGGTGTTCACGGTTTGGGCCTCACGTACCGGGTGTATATCGAGGACTCCTTAGAAACCATGTGCATCTTAGAGTAGAAGACTTTGTTGACCATACCCCCTTCTACTAATCTTAGGGTTGTGCTGTTTGAACTGTCTTTTTTGTGCAAAAACCAGTGATTATCAGTTTGGCCAAGTCTTTTTATGATTGCTACAATTTGGGTCCTTTGCCTTTGCCATCCATCAAAACATCAACCTTGAACTCATCCTTTGGCAGACTTGACCTTATCCTTTTGCAAACTTGACCTGGTGCATTGGCGGACCTGTCCCAGTGTAGTGGCGGGCCTGTCTTAGTGCAGTGGCGGACCTGTCCCATTTCAGTGGTGAGCCTGTCTTAGTGCAGTGGCGGACCTGTCCCATTTCAGTGGCGGGCCTGTCTTAGTGCAGTGGCGGACCTGTCCCAGTGCAGTGGCGGACCTGTCCTAATTCAGTGGCGGGCCTGTCCCAGTGCAGTGGCGGACCTGTCCTAATTCAGTGGCGGGCTTGTCCCAGTGCAGTGGCGGACCTGTCCTTTGATCACCCTATATCATCACTTTACATGCATTGTCCCTCTACTTTGACCGTCAACATGGCCATTTAGCATCCAAAATACGCTTTTGAACGTCCATTCCGAGCCTCCATCTCTTCATTCTAAAGGTCATTTATTCCGAGCACTCTTCTGCTTGTTTCGAGAGCCATACGTCTTCCCTAAGATGCTACCCATCCGTCCTAATTCCATTTTTCATTACCGATCCCCGTAGACCTCGTTGGAGTTGCCATCCCAGTTGACCTAGGTATTTATCCCTAATCGCAATCATCATAGCTGGCTTAGGATCGCTATCCGTCTTAAGTCAGTTATCCCTTTCGGCCCAATCAATCCGCTTCTATCTCAAGTTGGATTCGGTGTCGTTATCATACATCCACCTCTCAATCAATACCTAGTGTTACCAAGGATCCCTCTTAAACCCGGTTGTGGATCTCGGTCTTCGTCATACTTATCATCAATCCAATCCTGATCATCAGATTAATCCAATCCCTACACCATCAAACCTATTCGGATCAAAACCGACATCCAGGTAAGTCCAACATCTATCGATCAATCCAATCCCATCCCATCAAGCCAATCCACATCGGCCTAATCAATCGTCATCCACTAATCTCCCATCGAAATTTAATCAATCTTGATCTACTTCATCATCTTGCATGCCCGTTCAAACTCGATCACAAGCAAAGAAAATGGCCGACCAACAAGCCCTAAATGCCCAATCGAACAACCCTCAAAATCCCATCAACACGGTCAACATCACATCCGATCCTAACTATGGTGCTAATATCCCTCACGATCCCCACAATGGCACCTCATCGCAATCCAATGTGGATGGTCAAAACACATCACCCCCTGGGGAGGAAAACATGGCCGAACAACCCGAGCTTACGTTCGAAGAACACTTTAGCAACCCTGTCAATGCACAAATGACAGAACGCCTATTCGAAAGACATGGGGACAAAATCTTGGCTCACTTGATTGACAAGGGTGTCAAGCTACCGTCAGGTGTCGACTTATCCAAGTATGGCACCTCAACGTCTAACGCCCCCCAAGGCTCACATGACACCCCTAGTAGCTTGTATGCCCCCATAGAAGGTTGGCATCAACCCGAATTTGGCAACGCAGTCCTGTATCCCGTTGGAAATCCCACGCATCCTACCATCTCGATCACGGGAGCACCTCAAGCCATTGATCCCAATGATCCCTATGCCTATGGCATGCCGCAAAACATCCCGCAACCACAACCATTAATGCTACCGGCACCGCCCCTTTCGAACCCGCCTCCTGTCAACACTGGGGGCAACCCTTTCGCTTCTTTGCAGCCACCTCTAGGAGCCACCAATCCTCCACCATCATCATTCCAACCTCACACCATCGTCCCAATCCACCATCATGTCCCCTCCACCATCGTCAATCAACCTCCACCATCATCATTCCAACCTCCATCATTTCCCATCCTCCTCCATCATCGTTCATATCCCAACAACCTCCCCAATCCCACGCTCCCACTAGTGCTCAACAACCTCCCTTGCACAACATCTCAATCGCACCTCCACCTCAACAACAACCATTGGTCAATCCCCTATTCTCAGCACAACCATCACAACATCAACTGCAAGGAAATCCACCCCGGCCTTCAGCCCCGACCGCATCTTCGTTCCTTGCATCCATTTTACGCCCACAAGCGCAACCACAACATACCATCCCATCTCGCCCATCACAGGCACCACCTATGCATCAACAACAATATCAACAACCACCTCATCACCACAACTATTACAACCAGCAACAATATCAACAACAACCCTCCTATGGGGCATCACAACAGTCATATCAACACCCCCAATATCCGCAAGCTAATCAACAACACTTTCTCCACACTTCCCAACAGTACGCCACCCACAACTACCCAGCCAATCCATATCCCCCCTCGCAACAGCAACCTTTTTATCAACAAGGTCCCTTGGCATATCAGCAGGAGGTGACACCTCCTCATCCATACACCCATCTCCAAACATCCTCTCAAAATCCACAATCATCATATCATCAATATCCATCCAACACACCAGCCAATGCGGACATCCTGGAAATCAAAGCCGCACTGAAGGATCTCAGGCAGGGACTAGCAAACAATCGTTCAAGTTCGAAGATATATGCCCCTATCCGTATGATCCCTCCATCTCATTGATCCCCTTTCCCAAACATTTTGAGATACCAAAATTTGACAAGTATAAGGGGAACAAAGATCCAAAGGCCCACCTGCGGGAGTTTTACTCCCAGTGTCAAGAAGTGATCCACAATGACAACTATCTCTTGCGTCTGTTCCCCCGAAGTCTGGGGAGTGACGCGCTAGGGTGGTTCATGACCCTCGACAAGGGGTCTATAAAATCTTTTGCGGACTTGTCAGAAAGGTTTGTCTCCTACTTCTCCTTCAACTTGGAGAAAGATACTGATACCCTGGATCTTCTCAAAGAGAAACAACGTGACGGGGAAACCTTCACTAGCTACCTCCAGAGGTGGCGTGCCCTGGCGAGCCGAATGAAAACCCCTTTGAAAGAGAAGGACATGGTCACCCTTTTTGTGGAGAACTCCCATCCTGACATGGCCCACAACTTCCGATTACATTGTGTCACCACTTTCGCAGAGGTAGTGGAGAAAGGACCCATCCTTGAGCGTGCCCTTATTGCCAAAGGGCACATCAAAATATATAACCAAGATAGGGAAAGGTCTTTCAATGACAAGCCACGTTTTTGGAACAAGAACAAGAATGCAGTCAATGATGGTGTCACTGATACTAAACACGTCCAAGTGGCCAACGCATCCCAGAAACAACAGCAATCTGTACCTAATGCCATATCCGTACCGCAAGGGACACCCCGTCCTCCCCAACAGTCCAATCAAAATAACCAAGGGAACAATAAACGCCAATATGCTCAACTAGGAGAACCCTTGAGTGTTGTCTTCAACAAACTGTTGCAGATTAGCTACCCGATCACGTATCCTGTCACCAAGCCACTAGATGAATCCAAACCTAAGCCCGCATGGTTTAGGGAAAATGAGTATTGTGAGTTCCACAAAATTAAAGGGCACTCTTTGAATAAGTGTCAGGGTCTGAAAAACTACGTCCAGGATCTCATAGATCGAGGTGACATCAAGGTTGATCCTAATCAAGCTCCGTCGTCCAATGCTCAATTACAAATTTATCAAAACGCTTTCCCAAATCATAACCAAGGCCCGAGCACTTCCAATACTAATCCTCAAAATAACAGCACAAATAACGTAAGCTACAAGAGTGTACCCCTCAATTACGAGGGTGTTATTCATTACATTGAGCAGGTAGAACCTCGTGTATCCATGATACACGTCAAAGCTAAAGACCCCCAATGTGCTGTTACCACACGACGGGCCCGTATCACCGTTCCCGCAGCCTCCGCACCCGCTCAACCTACTCCTGTAACTTCCCAGTATAATATCCTTGATCATCTGGGAAAGACCCCTGCACATATCTCCATTTTGGATTTACTCAAGTCTTCCCCTGTGTATCAAGAAATCCTCAATAGAGCTCTACAGGAAACTCATGTGCCTAATAATATGGATCCTACACAGTTCCAAGCCCTGGTAGGACACCTGGATTCATCCCACCAACTACACTTCAGCCACAATGATATGCCCAACATTGACGCCAATCACAATCGCCCCTTACATATCGAAGTCGTGGTTGCTCGGCATAAAGTAAAAAGGGTCTTGGTAGATAATGGCTCTGCCCTCAACTTGTGCACTTTAAAATTCATAAAACAGGTGGGGTACACCCAAGCAGACTTAAGCAACCAGATTATTACAATCAAGGCTTATGACAATGCAGAAAGGAATTCAGAAGGGATCATCAATCTTCCTGTCCAAGTTGGACCGGTGGTTCGGTACATCACCTGTCATGTCCTTGATCTGGACTTACCATATAACCTCCTCCTCGGCCGTCCATGGCTCCATGCTATGCAAGCCGTACCCTCCACCTACCATCAATGCCTCAAATTCCCAGTCGATGGACAGGAGGTCACCATCTATGCCGACCCCCAACCGTTCGAATATTGCCGCGCTCTAGAGGCATCATTTCCCCATCTACATTATTGTCCTGGGGTTGAAATGGGGGCATCTCAATCATCACCCGTTCATCCACCATCCACTGCGAAAACCACTCTGTCCTCCCCCACTGAGCCTACGTTCACAAAAG
Organism: Sequoia sempervirens; assembly: GCA_007258455.2. Lineage (NCBI taxonomy): Eukaryota > Viridiplantae > Streptophyta > Pinopsida > Cupressales > Cupressaceae > Sequoia > Sequoia sempervirens. Next base: position 2,129 of record VDFB02206819.1, on the reverse strand, counting down.
TCCAGATCATTGACAAAGGGTGCGGCGAATATGAAATGCATACTGCTCTTAATGTAGCGACCATGCCACCATCACCACATGAATATGGTCAACCTTCCCATGCTACCCCAAAAGAGGACAAGACTGTCACCTTCAGTGGCACGAATATCCCGACCACCACCTTTGTATCCCCGAGTATCAAGACAGATGCGCCCGAAGAAGACATAAGCCAATGGGTTTACCGAGAAGAGCCTCAGCCAGAAACTCCTCTCAAGGAATACTTCCAAGAAAAGTACCCCTGGCCGACAAAGTTCATGGAAAAGCATAACTATCAAGGCAGAGGCCTAGGAAAGCAAGAACAAGGGCGATTACAACCCATTGATACATGTCTGCTGCCAAAGAATGTGGGCATTGGGTATGACAGCAAGCAAAAGGGCCCCGAAACATTGTCTAATGCCGCCAATAGTGTAGTTGTGGACGACGGCTTATTGGAAGACATACCCGAGGAAGAATCCATCATACGTGCGTACGATGACGTTGATCACGCCGACCTATCCTCCATGTTTGAATGCCTATCCATTTGCACCATTAGCTTATCCCTTTGCCATCCTGAGCTCATTGATTGGGACCTACGAACTAGCACGCCTGTCACTATGTCTGCGGATACATATGTCAACCTCATGGGATTGGGGGAGGATGAACACTCCAGTCGCAAAAGTGAGAATAAAAAGAATAACAAGCGGTCATCTAGTGAAAACCTCCCTGAGGCACTTCGTGACCTAGAAAAAGTAAAAATAAAGGACGCATCTGACGGCGAAAACCTCAAAGAGGCGCCAGAAGATGGAGATGTTCATCTTCCCCTTATAGGAACTCAGCTATCTACCAGATCATCTATTCTGATTGAAGAGACGCAAGAGATTAATTTGGGAACTACTGAAAATCCTAAGATCACCTATGTAGCCAAGTCACTCTCCGAACAAGAGTTTCCAATCTTTGTGCAGCTACTCTAGGAGGGAATTGTTAACTTCGCTTGGTCATATTCAGACATGCCAGGCTTAGATCCCGCCTTGGTGGTTCATCACCTGGACATCAACCCAGACGCTAAACCTGTCAAGCAAAAACTCCGCAAGATGCATCCGCAAGTCGCATTGTTAGTCAAGAAGGAATTAGAGAAGTTGCTGGAGGCAGGATTTATCAGGCCAATCGACTACTCCGAATGGATCTCCAACATAGTGCCAGTTGCTAAACCAAATGGCGACATTCGGATATGTACAGACTTCAGGGATCTCAACAAAGCCTGCCCCAAAGACGACTTCCCCCTACCCAATATTGACATGTTGGTCGACCTAACAGCAGGACATGAGATGTTGTCCCTGATGGATGGCTTCTCTGGGTATAACCAGATCCGAATCGCACCTGAAGACCAACACAAAACTGCCTTCACCACGCCTTGGGGCACTTTCTGCTACAATGTCATGCCCTTCGGTCTCAAAAATGCAGGGGCGACATATCAGAGAGCTATGACCGTTATCTTCCATGACCTTATTCATATCATCATGGAAGACTATGTTGATGACCTATTAGGGAAGTCCAAGACACGAGCAGAACATCCGGCCATTCTGAAGAAGATATTTGAGCGACTAGAGCACTATAAGTTGCGGTTGAATCCAAAAAAGTGTGTCTTTGGTGTCACATCAGGGAAATTGTTGGGTTTCATAGTCTCCCGCAGAGGTATTGAAGTTGATCCCGCCAAAGTAAAGGCTATTCTGGACATGCCGCCTCCACGCAATCTAAAGCAGTTAAGGAGCCTTCAGGGAAAAATGCAGTCCATCCGGCGGTTTATAGCCCAACTTGCAGATAAATGTCAACCTTTTACTCATCTTTTGAAGAAAGATTCTACATTCCGATGGATAGCACAGTGTCAAATGGGTTTTGATAAAATCAAGGAATACTTAGCTCATCCCCCAATTTTGATGCCGCCCATTCCAGGAAAACCCCTCCTACTTTATATCTCTGCTACCTCAGTCGCACTGGGGGCATTATTGGCACAGCACGATGAGTCACTCAAAGAAAGGGCAGTCTACTATATCAGCAGAACACTAGTTGGCTATGAGTTAAATTATTCTCCTATGGAAAAAGCATGCCTTGCA
>VDFB02206818.1:0-13441 GCA_007258455.2 Sequoia sempervirens | reverse complement strand
TATTGCCTCTAGAAGATGGGGTACAAAATTGAAAAGCCCAACATAGAGGGGCTGAGCTAAGCAAAAGAACATCTCCGCCAAATTTTAAAAAGACACCTCCAAATGTGGAGTATGCCAAATTTAGAGTATGCTAAAAAAAATCCTCCAAGTATAGTGTAGGTTGCATTTATTGAAAAAAATTACATGTTTTATTTTTAAGTTAAAAAAATGCATTAAAAAACTATTATATTTTTTGGAAAAATATATATAAAAACTTATGCACGTAAAAATGGTCAACATTATAATAAGTCTGGTAATTAATTAAATATAAATTATTTAATTAATCTCCTAAAGTCATCTACATATAAATAAATTTAATTATTTATTTATATTGTTCATTCTTATGATTCTTCTACATTGATTAAATAAAGAACTTTATTTAATTAATTACCATCTCCATATTCCTCTTAATTAAATTAAATAAATTCTATAATTTATTTATATTAATTATCATATTATTCTAAGTTTGAATATTTATATTCAAAAATGGAATATTCCTCCTCTTCATCTCATAGTTAAATTAAATATTTTAAATATTTAATTTAATGCCTTCTAAATCCATCTCTCTCACATAATTAAATATTGCTTATTTAATTATGCAAATTTCTAATCTCATCTTCACATATAATTAAGTAAGTTTATTTATTTAATTATGAAATCTCATTTTAACTCATCCTTCAAAACGACAACCTTCCTTTGGATCTGAATGACAAAAATTGAAAAAGAGGAAACCTTCTATCTTTCACTCAACTCTCAAAAAAATCTCTTACCGTTCATCTTATCAGACTAAATCTCAACCGTTGATCATTGCCAACTAAGATTTTGCCATCGAAAATCTATAAATTTAACCTTTCACAAGCCATTTGGATCGGATCTTCTTCAAACATCCGCATTCTGCCAAAATCATTCCTCAATCTTTCAATCCATCTCCATCATTCTTCATCATTGCATTGTTATGCTGCAGAATTGAGCAACCAACATTCCTCCATTATCAACCTTCAAAATATTGCATTCTTAGTATAGTATGCATTTATTTTTAAATCTCGTTCTTTAGTAGTCCTTTTGTGGAGCTTAGCATACAAATCAGAGAGCTTTGGCAAAAATACTGGAGATAGAGGACAATGGGACGTCTTCAGAGGAGCTGTTGCATTGAGAGTTTGCTTTACTTTGTTTAATCAGTTTTCCTTTGATTTAAAGTTTCATTGGTGTGCTTGAATAGTATTTATCTCATTTTAATACGCACATATTTTCGATCACACATTTTTGGCGCCCACCGTGGGGCATTTGCCCTGTTTTTAATATCTACTTGCAGGTTTTATTGATTTTTTTGATGCAGATCTGACAATTTTTGGACAAAACTGCAAGTTTTACCAATTTCTTGATATCTTCTACAAAGAAGCGAATTTTTCTACAATATTTTTACAGAGTCTTTGAAATCATCTCAAGAGGCTACAGTAAAAAAATTGAGAGTGTATCATCGTTTTTGTAAAAGTTATCGTAATTTTATGTTTTTTCATAAAATTGGTTTCCTGAATGCAAATCAGCGATTTTTTTTAATTTTTTTACATTTTCAGAAATCTCTTTAAATTCTAATGGGGGTTTGTGTTTTACAGATTTAATTTTGAGGTCAATACAGTGCGAAAAAAATCCGATCTTCATTTTCTGTGTGATTTCCATAAATCCGCGTTTCTGAGAGCAAAACAGAGAATCTTTCTGACTTCTTTACATTTCTGGAAAGCTCTCAGAAAATTAACAGGGATCTCTTCTTTAAGTTTTCATTTTTCAGATCAATAAAATCATCAAATAATAAAATCTAATTCGGCTATGTTAAAAACATGTATCTGAAATCGCAATTTTCTGATGAGTTTGTTTTTTTTTTTTTCCTCCTTTTGCTGCATTATAATATTATTTTTTTTGATCTTTTAGGTGATCATAAAGAGTTCTAGTAGCAGCAATATCACTCACAACAATAATTTGGAAAGCGAGAATAACCAGGTGCACTCATTCCATCCTTAATCTCTTAATCTTGTTTGTCAAACATTTCAATTTGGGGCATAAAATTAATCATTGTTTGCAAACACATTTGGATTTGGGCTCTTAAAACGAATATTGTCTTCAATCACATATTGAAAATCTGGTCTAAAATTCACCACTGTCTTCCATCACATTTTGATTTGGGATTTAAAAAGAACAAGTGTTTGAACTTTTTTACACACATTTCATTTCTAATCTAAGGGAAATTAATCATTGTGAGCGTGAGTCAAGTGCGTGTGTGATCACAAACACCTCACTTGATTTGCTTTTGTCAAACCCTTCATAGGAGGCCTGCTAGGGGATTTCATCACCCCTGGGGATGACCTCAATCGAAGTGTGAATCGAAATACACGCTTGTTTGGAAGTTAAAAATTTTGTCACTCTTGGCTAAGCCCCAAAGAACTTTATACCTTTGGGAAGTGAAGGTGAAGGGTGGGTTACCCCTTTCTCTCAGCTGTGTGATAGGATTTTGCTTTCAAATCATCCTTAGTCAACCTTGTTCAAACTAGTTTGAAACCTAATTGGCCATACCCACTTGACTAGTTCTAGGACTTGTTGATGTGTCTTCTTCAAATGTGTGCTTAATAATCACATTCATAAATTTTAAAATTCAAACTTGCTTATGTGTCTTACGTGTGTGATTCATGTGTGTGCATGTGTGATTATTCATTTAAACATTTCCAAATCAAGCTAAACACCAAACACATAAAGACAAGTCACTTTACATGTTCTTCCAACACATTCACATCATATCCAATCATCATCAACCCTAATCAATCCAAGTCTTCCAATCTAATCATTCCACATCATCACCATCACCACTTGTCAAAATGGTCATAATCATAAACAAGCCCAATCCTAATCATAAGCCAAAAATCATAACCCAAGGGGGCTATCCCTCTAGGCCAAATCATGAGACAAAACCTAAGCCTGAGATCATCATTCAAGGAGTCCCTTTCTCTAGATCAAATCATGAAACAAAACCAAAACATAGAATCAGACTTCGAGGGGCTTCTCCTACCACCTCTAATAATGACATGAACGATGTTGCATACTTTGAGGAACAAATCGATGTGCAAGAGCTTACACACATGTGTGACACCATGCCCACATTGGAAAACAAAGACCTAACATCTCAACTTCAAAACCTCCTTCAAACACTTCACCAAATACCCAAACCCCTAGACCATCAAACAATACAAAGCCTTCAAACTCTCTTCCAAGATTTTCAACAAATCAAATCACCTCAAATCCAACACCTCCTAGCTCAAGCCAATCAATTCATTGCCACTTGTCAAATTCAACAACCACAACATCATCCCCTATCCATTCATTATCAACCAATGCCACCTCAACCTGATGTTTCATCTCCTTCCACATCATACCAATCTTATCCATCCACTTCTTCATGTGTCAATGCCACATCAACCTATCAAGACACATCACAACAAACACATGTGACTTTAAGTTCTACCTGGCAACATGGTCAAAATTCTTCATGTTCTAATGCAACCATTGACAAGGGGAATACCAATCTAGCACATGCACCCTATAACTTTATCATACCCTCGTCCAATCAAAATCAAAATCCTAAGCCAACACCTTCCACCCCTACACCTCCAAAGGATGTGACCCAAGGGCTACAAGCAAGGAATCAAATGTCTCCATGTCATCCAACTTATATTCTTGAACATATAAAAGAGTCATCAAACATCATTCCAAATCCTTTAAGCCAACCATGTCATCCACAATCCCTTGATCCAATTCAAGAGTCATCCCCTTCCACCTCCATTCCAATAAGTCATGAGGTATGTCAAGAGCACAATCCTAAACATGTAGAAACATTACCCCCTCATCCACATAAAGATCAACACCCTCCCCATGATCCCATTCATAACATACCTAATATTGTTCATGATCAATCTTCCATCTTTGATCAAGACCCCTTTTATGATCAAGAAGACCATGATGATCCCCTTAGCCAACTTTATGCATTCCATGGTCAAGAGCTTGCCACCTCACCCATCCATGATACACAAACATTCACCTCCCTTAATGAGACATATACCTCCCAAGCACACATAGAAGATCAAACAAATATCTTGGATCTAAGTGAACACAATGCCAATAATGATCCTAATGAGCCCTCGTCGCCCACTATTGACCTCATTGCAAGTCCTCCAGTATATCCTATTGGTCTTTCCACCCTCATTCATGAATGTTCCTCCTTAGAACAACAAGCATTATCTTCTCCATCCAATAAGGAACTCGTGTCTAGTGTTCTACCTACACCTATTCCCATTGTCCATTGCACACTCCAAAACATGAACCACCAAGGTAAAAGTCTAGACCTTCATGAACAAGGAATTTTGGATCCCATCCATGTCAAAGTCCCTCCACGCTCTTATGACCTTGGACCTACACCCCAAGGACAACAACCTAAAGATGTTGGTACTTCCTCCATGCATCCTAAGTCCACTTTCCATCATAAAGCCTATTATATCCCTAAAACATATGTTGCCATTCCCCCTCCATCATCCTACAAATGTCAAAAGCATGTGACCATACACCTTCCACCATCAACTCTACCACCATTGCTTCCAACTCCCAATATTCCTCCATCTAATCTACCTCCACTTCTCCCAACACCTAATATCCCTACCATTCAATCCTCTTATCCCTCCATCCATAAATACCCTAATATTCCTAATCATGACCAACAAATGCACACATTGTATAAACATGAAGCTTCCACCAATTCCACCATACCCATGGGATTCAAAAGCAAGAATTTCAATGCCTCTACCTATAAAGTAAAAAATTCTAAGGGTTCTCATGCCTTAGGACATCAATACAAAAATTCAAATCAAAATACATCCAAAAAAGTATATAAGCCCATACCTCCAAAAGTAAAGCCCAAAACTAAAATGGTTTGGGTACCTAAGAAAAAAGAAATCAAGTCAAATGAGGCATTCACATCACAAAATTCCCAACCATCCACTTCCATCCCACATTCTCATTCCATTCAAAAATCTAAAATTCCTAAAACCCACAAGCAAACTAAAAATCATAAAAATACTAAGTCTATGTGGGTACCAAAAGCACTTCACCCTCCACCTCCTAAGCAAACATCTCCATTGCTTCCTACACCTCATCCACATCACAAGCTTCAACGTTTATCACAATGTGTGCAACCATTGGTCATGGTTCCCTTCCATTTCACAACAATCCCACATACCTCCACCTCCCCATTCTTCAACTACTATCCTACATATCTTCCCAATCACATTCCTATGGTCCATGCTTTTGCATAAACCTTTCATCCATCCTTTTGCACAAGGCCTATTCAATCCACATCATCATCCACTATTCCCCATCCATTCTTGCATAAGCCTTTCATAATCCGCCATCTACCTAATCCATCCCTTTCATGTCATCTCTTACCAACATCTATGAGCATAATGACACTTGACATGGTCCATGCAATGACATCCATCCCTAGCAGGACTATCAACTTTCATGCAATGAGACACTTGAGTCCCTCCTATCCATATTCCACTTCTATCCAAAAAATTCAAAAAGTCAAAAAGTCAAAAAAATAAAAATAAAAAAAGAAGAAGAAAAAAAGTAAAGAGAAATCCCTTCGTCCAACGGTGAAAACCTGGTAAACAGGCGCCCTGGATAAGTACCATGATGAAAACCTAGCAAATAGGCGTCATGTGTAGGTTGATCTTCTATGTCACTTACACTTGGGGGCACAATGTCTTATCTATCCAACCTATCCTTTTCATGTCTTATCATTTCCATCATACCTACCATCTTTAGCCATCATACCTATCATATCGAGTCCATTCATCCACCCTTCTTCTTTTGATCTTGATGAAGATATAGGGGCAAAATGTTGAAACATGTTTTAGGTATCTCTTGATATACCTCATCCTTCCAAACAATCATATCATTATCCTATTGTCATAAGCTTTGTCATGAAAAATCCTATCTTGTACCTATAATGGGGCATGTTATTCCTACGCAACATAGTCTTTGGAAATCACATCCTTTCTCTCTTATGATGCATACATCCATTCCATTCACTATGACCTACCCTTTCCATCCATCCATCTATCATGAGCCTTTTATCCCTTATCCTATCACCCACCCTTTCATCCATCAATCCCATCTATCTCCCAAAATCAGACTTGGTTTTCCCTTTGTCATTGGTATTCCAAAGTACGTATGCCAATTAAATTTTCATCCTTTGAAACATCAAAACATTTCAAAAAAATCCAAATAAAAAATCAAACATTTCAAAAAAATCCAAAAACATCAAAACATTTCAAAAATCCAAAATAAAAATCAAACATTTCAAAAATCCAAAACATCAAAACATTTCAAAATTCAAAACATCAAAATATTTCAAAATCCAAAAAAAATCATAAATGTCAAAATCCAAAAAAATCAAATATCCAACAAAAATCCAAGTACAAATCATTCCAATCAAATCATTCCAATCCAATCATTCATCCATTCATCCATACATCAAATCATCTTCAATCAATTCAAGCAATAATCCAAATGCAAAGTCAATCCTTAATCCATACCAATCAAGTCAATCAATCTTGTCAAATTATCCAATCACATCCTTTGGTCTTGATCCTTATCTTGTTGTAAACCTAATCAATCAACCAATCAATCAATCAATTATCAACCATCCTTGTGTTGCTCTAGGGACATGTCGCTCCCCACAATGACAACACTATCATCATCATCAATCAACAATCAATCAACGGTTTACAGCTTGACAGGGGCACTATCTTGTTTGTTTTTGTATCATTTGTACATGCTTGCTTGCTTGCTTGTGTGTGTTATCATTTTATCTTGCATTTGTATCAAATCCATATCATTCCAGCTAATATTCATATCTTGTGTATGTTGGAGTAGCTTTTTGCACTATCCTTTGCATCTAAGGTCATATCATACCTTTTGTGCATTAGGACTTTAATGCTCTAAGTCTCCTTCCTCATATGTCTAGACAAGGTTGTATTATGTTGGGGCACGAGACACATCGTCACCTTGGTCCTTATATCTTGGTGCATAACGTCTAGTGCTATATCAAACATCATGGTTGCTCACCTTCATTACAGCATAATGTATCATTCCTCTCCTTTATCCACTTCTTATCTTACATCATTCATCTTGTCTATCCTTATCATTTCATTTCGAGAGCCTACCCGTGTTTGTTCAACCCGCCTATCCTCTCGAGGGGGCATCATCATTCCATCATCCTATCTTTATATCATTATCCATTCTTCTCTATCCATACCTTAACTTCTTTGAAATGATGTTACTCGACAAAAAAATATCATCATCTCGAACATCATCTCAAAGAGGGGCAAAATGTATGCACGTAAAAATGGTCAACATTATAATAAGTCTGGTAATTAATTAAATACAATTATTTAATTAATCTCCTAAAGTCATCTACATATAAATAAATTTAATTATTTATTTATATTGTTCATTCTTATGATTCTTCTACATTAATTAAATAAAGAACTTTATTTAATTAATTACCATCTCCCATATTCCTCTTAATTAAATTAAATAAATTCTATAATTTATTTATATTAATTATCATATTATTCTAAGTTTGAATATTTATATTCAAAAATGGAATATTCCTCCTCTTCATCTCATAGTTAAATTAAATATTTTAAATATTTAATTTAATGCCTTCTAAATCCATCTCTCTCACATAATTAAATATTGCTTATTTAATTATGCAAATTTCTAATCTCATCTTCACATATAATTAAGTTTATTTATTTAATTATGAAATCTCATTTCAACTCATCCTTCAAAACGGAAACCTTCCTTCGAATCTGAATGAGAAAAAATGAAGAAAAAGGAAACCTTCTATTTCTCTCTCGACATTCGAAAATCCTATACCGTTCATCTTACCAGACTGAATCTCAATCGTTGATCATTGCCAACTAAGCTTTTGCCTTCGAAAATCTATAAATCAAACCTTTCACAAGCCATTTGGATCGGATCTTCTTCAGACATCCGCATTCTGCCAAAATCATTCCTCAATCTTTCAATCCATCTCCATCATTCTTCATCATTGCGTCGTTATGCTGCTGAAGTGAACAACCAACATTCCTCCATTATCAACCTTCAAAATATTGCATTCTTAGTATAGTATGCATTTATTTTTAAATCTCGTTCTTTAGTAGTCATTTTGTGGAGCTTAGCATACAAATCAGAGAGCTTTGGCAAAAATACTGGAGATAGAGGACAATGGGACGTCTTCAAAGGAGCTGCTGCATTGAGAGTTTGCTTTACTTTGTTTAATCAATTTTCCTTTGATTTAAAGTTTCATTGGTGTGCTTGAATAGTATTTGTATCTCATTTTAATAATGATATTTTCGACAATACGAAAAACTATTATATTTTTTAAGAAAAAAATATTTAAAAACTTTTAAAAAATATATAGGGTGGTGGGGTGAGGGTATTTATAGCCACCCTGTATTTCCATATACGCTTACTCAAATACACATTAGCGGTACTTCACAGGGTGGGAGTCTCAGGGCCGCCACCCTACCATAGTGGCGGTATGCACTGAGTACCACCTCCAATAATTTTTTTAATATATTTTTAATCAAAAATTACAATTTTGTAGATTTTTAGAAAATCTTTTAAATTCATAGGAAAAAATATTTTAAAAAAACCTCACTCCACGCGTTAGGGGAGATCGTGACGCCCTCCGGCAAAAAAAAAAATCCTCAGATGCTCCTGGACATATATTTTGACTATTTAACAAGTGATCTTAAGGTTTTTGGGCCTTTTGGGCGCTAATGGCAATGCCTATTTTGGCTCAAAATGCATCAAAATTGCAACTACCCTTCGGATCTAGAAAAAAAGCTACTTCAAACCCTTGTAGATCTAACCTTTGGAATACAAACTAAACCAAACAAAATGCAGATTTGACTTTCTTGACAACTCTGAATCTATTGGAAGACTCTATTTGTAATGCCCCGTCGCGCGAACCCCAAAGGACAACTAAAACTAACAAATTACAACACAATTTTTTTATTTTTTTATTTATTAATTGAATAACCTTTTCTTTAAATTCTAGAAACAATAAAACCAAATAATAAATAATGGAGGTTATATGAAAACAACCATTTATTCATTCCTTACAAAGTCACTTAAAATAATTAAAGGAATTATGGAAACATATTTATAAATAACTCAATACGTATTTACACAAATAAATTACTTTGAATAACATGTTTAGGTGACAAATCATAAGAAACATTTAAATAATCAATTTAACTTTTATTAGTGCATCATTATAAAATCATTTAAATGATTAAAGAAACTATATATGAATCTAATTCTAGAAAACACCAACAATCACTTTCAAACAAGTCTTGGTATATATATATATACTAGAAAAAAAATTAAATAAACTACTGTTAAAATACATTTAAGTCAAAATTAAGACTGTTAGAACAGCATACAATTCTAAACCAAAATACACACATCCTATATATATATATATATATATATATATATATATATATATATATACAAATTACTCTTGTGATTAATACTTATACATGCCTATATATATATTTGATTTAAGACCTCATTTTAAATATTATACAACATAAAAACCAGACATGATATATATATATATATTCCTTATTTAGCAACAATATACCAAGCCAAGAACTGTAATTTTCTTTTATAATTATTTTGCAGAGCAAAACTTAGCTTATGAAAAACCTTTTTCAAAAAACGAGCCTACTTCAAGAAAATCAAGAAAAGTTTTTTATTTTTCCCAATAAGAATCCAAGAGATAAACTTTTGAAACTAAAAATCAGTTACCAGATAAGCAAGATTCCATTTTGACAATTCGTTTAAAGTCGTGCATGTGCACGCATTATCTTTTTCCATCTTTTTCCAGCTTTACACTTCAGTTCACAAATCTTATCTCTTTTATTTAATCTAAAATCAAATTACATCCCCATATAATTAATTAAAATCCAATGCTAATAATATTCATCTTTATTTATTAAAAATTACATTACTTTTTCCATATATAAATAATTAAACTATCTTGAATATAAACTTTATCAATTGTTATAAAATACAATTTAAACAATACTTTTAACAAAACAACTCAATTTAATTGTTTATTAATAACTATATACTTTATATTATATTATTATCTTAATTTTTTCAAATTTATTTAATTTACTTGGTAAATCAATTTTAATTTAATTAATTGATTCAACAAGGCCATTAAAATATTAAGTTCACCAAAAACAAACTTACTCAGTGTCAAAGACGGCCAAAACGGAGGGACGCTACACTATTTTGGTCAAAGATGCATCGAATGATAGATCAAGGCACAAAATATCTCAAAAGGAGGAGAAGGGATTATAGATCTAGGGCTTTGATACCATGCTAAAGTTAGAAAAAATCAACTCCATAGCTCCCAAGGATCACCTACAGTCAAACACCTGTCACAAAAAGAGAGAATAGCAAAGCTATGGAGGTCAACAACTATTAATCCAAAAAAGCATGAATCATTATGAATGTGCATCTTAATGATTATACAATAGAGAATCATTATAAAAGGATAATTAACCTACAAACCCTAGGTGAGGATAAAACAAGATCATGACATGTGTCCTCATCCTATGACATGAGACATAAAAAAAACGTGACCTAAGTAAGCTTAAGTAATTAGAGGAAAAGGAACCTAATAATTAGTTAGGACTCTAACAATGTATTGGTATGCTCATGGATTACTAAGTAGAGTTACTTAATATTATGAAATAATTTATTGTTTTTCTAAGTGTATGTGTAGACCCTAGCTTACTTGTAAATTTTGAAAGGCATAGTCTCTTGTGGTATCTTGATTAAGGTATTGCCTTTGTTTTCAGTTATTACATATTTTATATGAACTCAAATACTTTATTGCCTAATAGGATAAAGGCACCAGTCTACTACTGGCTCTATCTTGCCATCATTTGAACACACTCATAATATATCAATACAAACATCTTTTTAATTTTATTTAGTTTATTGTATTCTCATTGCCATGTATGAATGTATGTAACAACATAAGGGGTTATCATAAAAAACATTCTTAGACACTTATATGGAATATTATCTATTTTAATAAGATGTTTAATTTTGAGTTCTCCAAACTGGCATTTAAGCATGAAGTGATGACCAAAATAGGGGTGCATTATGCAATCAATATGGTTTGTGTTAGGGTAATTATTATGCTTATGTGGTGATATCTATTACAACACCTTATGGAAACCCCCCTTTGTTTAGTAGAGACAAAAGTGGAGGTATTATCCACCTCGAAAATGGGTCCTTAGTTGCCCAACCTAAATATAGGTTTTGTGGATATTCTTCCTAGGTTTGACACCCTTGACACCTAGAAGACTTTCCAACCTTAGGGATTTGGGACCTACAACTCAGATCACCAACATAGTCCACATATGCACTGACATCTAAAAGAGGGATGTGTAACTATGGAGATATCACCCAATACTCCCTCAATAATTTATTTAAAATAAATTGTGTAGACTTGTGTATTTGTCCATCATTAACAATATGATCATTGATCCTCTACAAATGGGAAGGTAGCAACATGATATGGATCGAGATACATGAAAATGTTTCATATGATGTAGATGACTTGCATGGATGCATCAATACTTGTACTAATCCACATGATCTAAAGAAATGGTTTGGACCTAGACAACAAACTCAACAAGGCCATCAATCATTTTTCTTCAAGAACTAATAATTATAGTTTTAAAAATAAAGCAAAATATTGGAGTAAATATGAGCATATTTTCACCAACCAACACTATATTAAGGAGCCTCTTTATTTGGATGATGATATTCCTATATATCACACACCCTACCAAATTTAATCCACATACAAAGGTAAATTTAAAATTGATATTAACACCCAATTAAACCTTGTCCTATAATTATTGTGAAAAATATAATAGAACTGAATTATTATTTGGATAACAACCATGGTAAAATATAAACATATGATATATCAATGGTTTCTTACAAGGGAATACATAACTAGTGACCTAATATCCCTTGACACTAGAATGAGGCACACATTTTATAAAACAGCATTATGTGATAACTTATTTTGGCACATTTAGTTCTTTATTTTAGATGGGTAGTATTCTTATGCTCACCCTACCGCACCCTATCCACAAAGGTAAAACAGTAGTGCAACTGGCAGGCCTAATATCTCTTAAAACTAGAATTGGGTACATAGTTTAGAAAACAATATTATGTGATAACTTATTTTGGGAAATTTAGTTGGACACTAGATAATGAAACATCACCAAAAACACTATAACTCATTTGAGTGAGAATTCCCACTAAAGTCTCATTACAAAATGGACTACAACCCCTTAAACTATTTCCAATACTAATTAATCTATGTAATATGATTTCACAAATCTATTTATAAAGCCCTATGGTTTGAGGGTCCTTTAAAATTGATTATAATTTCAAGCATTCTCTATCTATATTTGTAAGTAAATCAACCATGACCACTACAAAATAAATAAAAGATACTTGTCGAAAATAATTTAATTAAAAATATGATATTTTTCAGTTTAATTATGCAAATTAAAAAAATTAGATTGAAAATATTTAAGTGGTTTCTAATAGTAAACTATATTAGATTTAAACTTGAAATAAATATATATTTATTTTTTAAAAATTTAAAAAACATTTAGAAATACATATGTTTTTTTAATATTAATGAATAGCAAATAAATAAATAAAAATGATATACATTTTCAAACATAACTTGTTAAATTACAAATAATGTCCACCTACCCCTTCCTAAACTAATAGATTTAGAACATGATAGGAATATTTTTGTAGCTTAAATAAGAATTTATAATGAGAAGAATATTAGAATAGAAAATAAATCACATTTAAATATATGTGTGTGTTTTAGTATAAATTATTATTTCATAAAATATAAATTCTTTAATTCTTTAAATTAAAACTTAAAGTTTAATTCAACATATAAAATATTATATTTTTAAAGAGTAGCTTTAAGTAATCAACCAATATATAAAATATTAAACATTCTAAAGTTCAATTGAATAAATTTCAAAAGTGATATTAAAACATTACAATTCTTAAAGAGTAGCTTAAATAATCAACCAATATATAAAATATTAAACATTCTAGAGCTCGATTGAATATATTTCTTAGAAGTTCCATTATGAGTCATGGTGTTTTCATGTTTTCTATGTAGGTTTCATCTTTATTTTTTAGTTATTTTCCC
>VDFB02206816.1:0-21472 GCA_007258455.2 Sequoia sempervirens | reverse complement strand
ACTTTGCAAATTTAGTGATTTCATACATGATATACATGATATGTACATTCAATAAATAGCGATAATTACTCAATGAACTTATTCAATTCACGTCGATCAACAATCAGTCAATAAATCATAATTTACAAACAAAAGCAATCTATTTATATACCAGAAAGGATAAAATTTTAAGAAATAAACAATACCATAGAAGATTAGAGAATAAAAGAATTAATAAATTCTATTAATAATAACATCTAACACTAATTTATAAGTTGTCAAAACAAATAATGATGTCTTAATGGGATGTCTAAAGGGGTCATAATAGAACGTCTTAAGGGGTTATAATACATCTTAAGGGGATGACTTAAGGGGTCTTAAGGGGATGTCTAAAGGGGTCATAGTAGAACATCTTAAGGGGATGTTTTAAGGGGTCTCAAGGGGATGTCTAAAGTGGTCATAATAGAACATCTTAATTAAGGGGATGTCTTAAGGGGTCTTAAGGGGATGTCTAAAGGGGTCATAATAGAATGTCTTAAGGGGACGTTTTAAGGGGTCTTAAGGGGTCATAATAGAACGTCTTAAGGGGATGTCTTAAGGGGTCTTAAGGGGATTCCTAAAAGGGTCATAATAAAATGTCCTAAGGAGATGTCTTAAGGGGTCATAATACGTCTAAAGGGGATGTCTTAAGGGGTCATAATAGAATTTCTTAAGGGGATGTATTAAGGGGTCATAATACAACGTCTTAAGGATATAATTGATTTAACGATAATGTATGCATGATATTTAGTGATTATACAATTAGACATAAAGTTTTAAAGTAGGAAAACATGCACATTATTTGATACATAGAAGTACATAGAGTATGTTTAATTCTGTATGTATGTACATATATGTCATCTCAAAATAATGTTTACAAAATTTGGATATGCCATCTCAAGAACATCTCAAACTCATGGCTAGAATGTAGTAGGTCTTCACACCACCTAATATCAAAAAGGTACAAGCAATATCAATGAAATCATCAAAACATACATACTTTTATTTATATAAACCATTCATATATATAGGTAAGGGGAACCCTCAAATACCTTCATTTAAAAGTATTCCACACATGTTTGTAGGTTGAATCCGTGCATCCCTCTCCTTTTGTTTTCAAAGTATGAGATCAATGCAATTATGTTCTAAGGATACAAAAAATGACAATAACCAATTTTACCATAATGTCCAAGCAAAATAGCAAAATGAAAACATGTATTTAAATATAATTTAACCAATACTAGGCTATTTTACCAAGTATTCCATGTTGTCTAGGCTTTCGAATCTACATGGTTTCAGATCCTTTGTGATTATAAGGATGCGACAATTTAAATCAATTTCCTCAACCAATAACACACTTGACCACCGCTCTAAACATGTATTTAATGTATTTAAAAAGGACAAAACAAAAACTAAAAACTATATTTACCTGTATTTACTTATTCCATTGTACCATCTACATCCTCTCTTTTTTGCAATGCATCTATGATTGCCTCATGCTCTTCCATAGAAATTGACCATAGCACTTTTTTTGAAGGTCTTCCATGATACCACTCTAGTTTTATATTTTTTTCCACGACCAAATGTGAATAATGTACAATCTTTTTATGTGTTTCATAGTCTTTGAATGCAGGTAGACCATTCTTTCTTCTCAAGTATTTTCATAGCCAAGTGCCAAGAACCACCATCGATCCTATTGGAAAACATGTTCAAAAACCATCATCAAATAAGTTCTCAAAATTTTCTTAAGGGGATCAAAGACTTGTTCTAAAAAATTGCTTAAGGGGATCTAAAACTTGTTATCAAAATTTTCTTAAGGGGGTGTCTTAAGGGGACCACCATACCTGTTGGATAATGAAATACATCATAATCTTCTCAAGGTGTTATTAACTTATGTTTAGTTTCCACACAATGAGCCAACCAATATTTTGTTTGCTCTTCATTCGCCTCAGGTGCAATAACAACATACACATCCTGCCAACAAAATTCAATTTACTAACTTGTGCATATCCATATAAATAATTTAGTATTACAAAATAACTTAATAAAGTGAAATAAAATGAAATAAATTGAATTAAAATTACCTTCTTGTACAAGGTCTGAAACACGATCATAATCTTCAAATGCAAACAATTGATCATTTTATTCAATAGTTCTTTCATATTGATTATGTGCTTTTGTAGGTGTCAACGATCTTTGCTCCCACTGTTCAACTCATTCTGTATTTTCACATGCTTCCCAATCTCCTGAGATACAAAAATGGAAAAAACATACAAGCTCCCTTGTCCAAATAGTCCATGTGCTTGTTGTCACACTCCTAAATGAATGCCATTTAGTAGATCCACTGATTGTCTCACAATCAACTCTAGGTACAATGTTCTCTTCTTCCACCAACCAAAAGAATCAATGAACTGTAGAGTAATCACTCGAACTAGGTGCATATATCTTCTATTGCACCAATCCACAATCTCACGTGCATCTTTTAATTTTACTGAATCCTCAAATTTTAATTGTTCTCTAGCAAGAATTATTTTGACACACACTAGCTCCATCATGTTCTCCTTTAACATGCCCAACTTCAAAAAAACTCCATATATGTTGGACATTAAGTTCCTTGTGAACCCTACTTAACCAATAGAACATTCGAGCATTCTTGAACTGCCCTGTACAATTATCTGACCATATGAGGTGTTCTTTCATATGGATTCCTCTTTCTCTTAAATTTCTATAAAATATACTAAAACAATATCGAACAAACTCTAACGAGTGTAACCGATTGTCACTCAAATAAAAATGAGACTCCCTCAAAACTTTTCTATCATCCTCAGTGCTATCATCTGCATGTCTAAACAATATGGACAAACATAGCTACTTGCACTGAATTATAATATTGACATTGAATTTCCTCTTGTGGAGCGAGAGTATAATTCTCCGCAAAATCAACCACTGAAAGTATAGTACCAATTGGAAATGTGTTTCTACATCGTGAAATTGGCCATCAAATACATCCCGAGCATGTTGAGTGCATGACATATTTTATTTAATTTATTCTTTAAATTCACTCATAAATGCATGCACACTGCTTTTTTGTAGCTTCGTCACAAAAGCTTTCCTGTTTTTCCATCTTTTTTAAAGAATAGTGAACATTCCTAAATCTTTTAACATCTACTAATTGTTGTCCAAAATCATGATCAACAATTTCATGCAAACAAATTCTTAAAAATGAAAGATTTCCACGGTTAATGCATTGTCCAAAAATACAAGAACTTAAATAAAATAATTTATCATTAGATTTTTCACAAGACAAACTTGAAATAAACTCTCTTATTGCTTAAGGTGGCATATCAATACCACACTGATCACGTATAATCATGTTAGTATGCAAGGTACAAGCATTATATATCAAAAAATATCATAAAATAGCGAAATTGAACATGTATTTTACGAAGCAGAAGATGTTGTTGCTTATTAATTTTTTACATACCAAGGTTTACATTTTTCAAAGACCCAGCTGACTTATTTTAATGTACTAGGTAACAGATGGCTACAAAATTTTCTATAAAATTCAGTTTGTGTTGTATCTAATAGGTGTTTTGGGTGAGGATCGCAAACTTTGGGCCCCACCCTTAATTTTAAAACATCTCTAGCATTAGATGAAACCCTAGTATTATCATGCCAAAAATTTTTGATCAAAGATTTAATTTCAACACTCAATTTTATATCAGACCTCGGTAGTCATCCACTTAAACTCCAACATTGATTGATAGGATCATTTTCTATACTTTCTCTTCTTTTTGCTACTCTTAGTAATGTTTTAGGATGTGTATTTTTTAAAACTTCACTAATAATATTGCTTACCATTTTTATTCAAAGTTGCTTTATTAACTATAGCGGTTGTTATGGCTCTTCTTCTTTAGCGTTTTTATCTTTAGATCGACTATTTTTCCCAATAGATTGAATGGCACTAGTAACAATAGACATAACATGTTTTAATGATTGATCTTTTCTTTTTGGTTTAACATAAAAGCCCTAACCTTTTCATTACTTTTTCCTCATTTTTTGCATTCTCATCAATTGCATCATTAGTTGACATTGAAATGCAAAAACTTACGATAAAAAGAATTTGGTGTATATTCTGGCCATGTGTTCTTATTTGCCTCCAAGAAATTTGACCCGGAAGATTGCTCGAAAACACCGCCAATTTTTTAAAAAGTATTTTTTCATTAAATTCAACATCACATTCTAGATTTTTCATCTTCATTTTCTGTCTTCATCTTCATTTTCATTTACATTTTTTCATCTTCATTTTTCATCCAACAAAAGCGGTTTTCATTTTCATCAAAAATACAGGTTTGTTTTCATTTTCAAGAAAAGGATCATTCAAATTTTCATTTGCAACAAAATATTTTTCTTTTTTGTTTTCAAAAAATTCTATAAAAGTTTCATCTATTCGAATATCGTCAATGTCAACATCATTAAGTCCAGCATCTTGTAAAACTTCTACATACAAATTTACCATTTCACTAACATGTGGATTTGAAGATGTACTGGTTGTGCATATTGAAACATTCTCCATAATTTCAAAGAGGTTGAAGACATAGTAGGACTTGTTTGTATAATCATATTCTTCTCCAAATTGACTCATTGCAAATTAGTTTCATCTACAACCATGGTATCCTTAATGTTTTCATCTTCAATAGTTGTGGAATTGGTTGCTCCACAATCATTCATTAATTTCATTCTCATTATTCTTTCTCTTTGTATTTGTCTCTCCTTCTCTCTATTTGCTTCAACTTCTTGAGGAGTCAATGTCTTCCTTATCTTATTACGAGCTTTATCTCCCATGATTATAAAATTCTCAAAGCACAAATGAATGTTAATAGTGAAATTCTTCAAAATATTCAATCCAAATTGGAAGTTGAATACCTATTAGGACAAAATTCTTCCCATGTGTTCCTCCAAAACAAGTAGAAAACTAGCACAATTCCACTTTAAAAAAAATTCTTCATGCCTCCTTTGAAAAATTCAATCCATATTGCAAATTGAAAACCTTTGGTTCCTCCAAAAAAGCACAAAAATAACACAATTCCACTTTAAAAATGGTGTAGATGATGCCCTGTTTGATAAAATCAACTAAAAATCAAGTTCACCACCTGTAAAGACAATAGCTCATGAAAAATAGTTTACTTTTACTGCTCTCGGCCATACATGTCAAGTTGCAGACTTCACAGTAATTTTTTGCAGTATATTTAAATAAAAGAAACGGGATCTCATTCTATAATCGAGATCCTATTCTCTGACATTGAATGTGGGGACCGTTGGAAGGGAAACGGGATCCTGTTTCCTTCCCAACGGTCCGAATATTATAGAATAAGGAACGGGATCCTAATTATAAAACGGGATCCTGTTTATTAATAAATGGGATCCCGTTTTATAATCAGGATCCTAGTTATTAATAAACGAGATCTCGTTTTATAATTAGGATCCCGTTTTTTAAAATTTGAAATTTTTTTTGCTTTGTGGTTGGGTTTTTGCCTAGGTTTTTGGTTCAGGAAAAGCATTGGAAATCCGAACCTAGGCCTTCAACCTAGTTTGACCTGCAAGTTGAAGGTCCTAACAATGTCAAAGAAAAATATCGACTTTGGACATATGGCTGACGACTTTTTTTGTAGAATTTTTTGACGAAATTAAAACCCATTTTAGATAAGACAATGCAGATTCTAAATATGTAATTTGTTTTGCAATTGGATTATTTTTTTTATTTTTCAATTAATTTCTAATAAAATTGGTCCATAAGCTTTAAATATCAGGGTTTTTTACTATTTTAATAACTTTTGATCAACATAACATTTTGACAAACGGATTGCACGAGAACAAACTTCAGACAATTCTTTTCAATTTTTAAAAAATCAAAAATGATAAGTTTAGGTCATCTTATGCATCTCATTACACGACGATTTTTCAAAACGACAAATCTGCCTAATAAAAATTTAACCAAAAAAAAAATATTCCATAAAAAATTACAAAAAAATATCAAGAACAAGCTTCAGTGAGTCACAAAAATTTTCCCAAAAGGATTTAGAAAAATACGATAATTTAAGTCAAAATATGGATGTCGTACACGTGCATGGTATGGTAAAAAAAAGTAACTTTTAAACAGTGGTTTTTAGAAACGCCTATTGAAACTTAATTTGTACAATCTGGGTATTGAAATAAAATACATATTTGGAGACTAGACTCCGAGCACTACATTTTATGATTAGTGACTTTTTTAAAGATTTCGTCTTTAAGTGCTTCAAATTTTAAGGTCAAATGTTACATCCCTAACTTTAACTATGTTTTACTTTTTACTTTTGAAGTAATTAGTAGATTATTACGCATGATTCAATGATTTGATGTTTAGTAATAATGTCTAGAAAAATAAATGTTTTCATGAGTTATGTTTATTTGACTAAAATTGACATGTGTTTAAAATTTGTCAAGAGGTGATGATTTCATGAGGATTATGAAATGATTATTGATGCACTAATCTTTAGTTGGTGATGGATAGTTGTATTCAAGGAATAGGTTTCCACCCCTCCAAGAAAGGGAGGGAGAGCATCATCAGGGAGAAGGGCATAGATACAAGGAAATGAGCAGGTTGTCTCCACCTTAGGTCTAGTGTTGGTGCTAATTGGTGAGCCTAATTGAGTCAGGTAAGTGATACTCAACCCTTTTGGTATAAGAGTAAATTCTCGACTCGACATGTTGTCGATGTCGTTTAAAGTCCATTTTAAGTTGTTTAACGTCAACCTAGTCGTTTGGGGACAGTGGCAACGCCAAGGTTGAACATTAGTTGTTGCAACTAAGAGAATCCTTTGTCGAACATGTCACTTCTTATGTTGTAAATGAGTTTACGTTGTGACCTCAATTGTGTAATGGGTTTAATGGATAATATGTTTCTTGTTAGTAGTTTTGATGTCGAATTCCAAATTTAGTCTAATAGGAATTGATGTGTTTTTCTTCTATACACGAAGGGAAGAATAACTCAACCTTTTAGGTATTAATACATATGAATATGTTATTTGTGAGGAAAGTCAGCTATGCATACCCATGTCTATTTTCACATCATTTTATACACATCTTGGTGTGATAATGAAAATGGCTAAGACATTCCTTAATGACATATGGACCCAACGTTGTATTCATTGCAATAATTCCCAATAATGTTTGATTGCTATTATCTCTATTTTCTATTGATAACCTGAGCCAAATTTCATAGCTATGGGATGGAAATGTGGCTCACGATTTAAATGTTTTTCAAATGATAGTAAACTTGGGCTAAGTTATTCACAGTGGCTAAGTTTCGAACATAGAACTTGTTTAAGTATCTTCGGTGAACTATTATAAGCATGAATTAATAATCGCCAACTTATATTATTGGTACCTCTATACAACATTGATATTCCTAATACCATGTCGTTTAATTAAACTACATTTGTATGTTATTGTTTGGTTGTTAAGCCGTGGGAAGGAAAGATGCTCAACCCAATGTAAGATGCAATTTAAATTCTAATTCTTTAATGTTCTTGTGCCAACCTTAAGCCTTTTGGCCACATATTTTTCCACAAAGGTGGCACAAGCTCTAACCTATTGGTGATTCAAAGTTCCACATTCATAATCTGGGCCTTCTCCACGTAAGATAAGGAGATAACTAAATTTCATTTAACTGTTTCTTGCCTGGGTATTAACGCAGTAACTATGGATTTCCAAGGGGATAATTCGAGGTGTGGGCAGTTACTACCATCGAGTAACCAACTTTTATAATGGATTTTCTTATGAGCCGACGTGGGGGGGGGGGAGATGGCAACCATTTTTGAAGTGGGACGACCTTGCTTTGAAGGGGGACCTCGGAGATTCTCGGCCTTTTTTTTGGGGGATGTAAGGGAATTCTCCTGGCACTGTGTGTTGTGCCTTTGGTCGATGATAAAGACTAGGATAGCACATTTTCTAGGAGCTCCCATTTTATTAGCGCAAGAAGGATGGATGCTAGATAGGGAGGAAGCTCAAGCTCAATGGGGAAGACACTTTTTGTTGTGTCGTATCACAGGGAGGTTGTAACACTAGAGGGAAACAAGGTATAACATTTTGGTATAACTGGTAGAATCACTCAGGTATGAGTCAGACCATCTTACCTTGTATGTTTCATCATAGCTTATGGCTGCATAAGCTTCGCTTTGGAAATAGAATTCTTGTGGGTGATGATGTCTCAAAGACTAGCATATGTCATGAAATAAACGAAAAGTTGAGAATTATTTTGTATATAGATTGAGCTCAAAGTTTATTCGTCATCACTATTTAAATCCATTAGGTAGTCGATCAGATTATATCCAGTGTGATTAATAGTAACCAGAGATGAATATCTCAGAGGAGTGTCTATGCAATAGCAGGGATATTAAAATAGTTATGTTTTCCAAACACGTGAATAAGGTTTGAAAACGTTATCAAGCTTATGCTAGAA
Organism: Sequoia sempervirens; assembly: GCA_007258455.2. Taxonomy (NCBI): domain Eukaryota; kingdom Viridiplantae; phylum Streptophyta; class Pinopsida; order Cupressales; family Cupressaceae; genus Sequoia; species Sequoia sempervirens. The sequence goes on along the minus strand of VDFB02206816.1, from coordinate 12,954 downwards.
ACTCCTTTATCCACATCAATAGAGATATTGACCTATTTTGGTATATCCAAGATCGGAGATATCATAACACTTAAGGATTTTGACAACTATGTTTTAGAATATTCGAGGTATCGAGGAAACCCTATTGGTATGAGTTCATAATTCATTTAGGATGAAAGATGGTGAACATTGGATTATCAATAGGATTGTAAGTATTGATATGTGAATAAAACTTTAGGAATATTCAATTGATGTTAGTCAAAGAATGGTTATTTTATAGCGTATTCATATTCCTAGAGTAATGAGAGTTTGTATAGCACCTAAGTGGTTTGGAGAAAACTAGAGCGCACTATACCTATGTTGTGTTGTCACTTATTAATGAATTTGGATTTAAGATAGTAATGGGAAACTAAGGAAAGTGGAAATAGATCCTTTCGTCGATGTTGAAGACTAGGATAACTCCATAGATGAAATCTTGCTAGTCCTCTCAAGGGACTTTTCGGTGAGATAATATCATCATGATATTGAAGTAAGGAGACTGTAACATAGAAAAGATTTCTTTGTAGGAAATAGAATTCCTCTTGTTAATATTTGTATTACATGTTAAGGAAATAGGAGGCCCACGAATGTGGAACCCCAGATAGCATTGGTTGCTTATGTTATGGTTCTCAAGAGAAAGAGATATTTTGAAAATGTAATGATGTTGATCTTGTAGCCTTTATTGAACTTATTTTAGAACTATGTGTACAAAGGAATTTTTGTTATTCCAATACTTGGTTTCAATGTCGTAACCAACTTCGAGAAGGGGATGTTGGGAGACCAAAACTCAACCTACATGTCTTTTGTACTTGAGATGGTTGTTATAGGTATATGTGACATACTTATATAAAGGATGATAATCATATGAGTTTATACCCTATCCTTATTTGAATGTGAATAAACTTGAGCAGACAAGGAAGTTGGAAGCAATTTATTATCTCTTACGAATCTAACCTATTAAGGTTGAAGGATTGAACTTAGTCAAAGTACTAACTATGAGAAGTAATGACACTCATTAATATATATATATATATATCAATGAGGAGATTCATCGGATATCATGCTTATTCATGTTTTATGAAATGTGAATTTGAGAAATGCTAAGTCGTCTGGGTAAGACTAGAAGTAATTGCTCTTATGTTTTGCTTCACTAATGCTATTATCTTTGGCGAACAAGGAAATAGGTAACGCTTATGTCGGATATGACATTGTATATATACATGTATATTGATTGACAATGACAGGTCAAGAAACCATAGAACAAGACATGAAGTCTTTATAATACCTTAAGAGATTCTACGATAATTTCGAAACTTGATTTAACGCATCAAAGATGTTGCGTATTGAATCTAGAGAGTAAAATGACAAGACGTCATAAACCCTAGATATTGCAAGCATGCAATAAGGGACTTTTAAAAGGTTTGAAATACCTAAATTTTTACATTGAATGAATATCCTAGATTAAGGATTAGATCTAAGTCAGATTGGCTAGAATGGATTTTCTATACAGACTAGTTTGTGACTAGAGTACTAAATAAAGTAAGTAAACTATAGGATGAGACAGTTCCAAGTCGAGTCAAAGGTGAGTGTCTAGATGGCATGACCAATCAGAATGATCATACTTAGCTAGAAGGGATCTAGAGTTGTATGGTCGATTGAGTTTTGTAGGACACATCCCTAGGACTGAGATGGAGAAACTTGATAGTTCCTTATATCTATACTCTTCGAGAAGGGCCGGGTCACTTCCAGTTAGGAAATGTACAGGGGACCACTTGAGTCCGTGGTTGGAGGAAAAGCACTCGGATGATGCTCTCCCTCTGTAGCAGTAGACACTCTGAGGCTTGTGAAGTTAGAGATCAACATTCCAAATGCAGTGAACTCCATGTTCTGGCTTATGACAGTCAAAACCTATGAGGTAAAACTATTATTTATGTTAAGTGTATCTTATGTGATATAAATGAATATTGTAAGGAATTATCTTGATTCTAGTTATGATTACATGTGAATTCAAGTTTGAATTTTATCTGGAAAAGTTATACTTTATTCTTGTGCTTATGCGAATAAATAAATAAATAAATAAATAAATTTCTCTCTCTTGTTTACTAAGTTGATTTACCTTCTAGTAAATTCTTGAGATTACTTGAGTATTTAGAAGAGGGTTGTTACATCAAATGTGTCAAATTGTGAAAATAAAGAAAAACACTTCTGCTTTTTGGCCAAAAAGTGGACTCAACTTCTTGCACACACCCCTATACATATTCTATGGAAACATTGAATCTTGATTGTGTTAGAGCTTGTTTCACCTTATAAACCACGATTTTTGATGTGTTTCCTTGTCTTGCACAACCCTCTACCAAATTTAGATTCTAAATCACTTTTCATGGTGGCCAAGAGTTGTCACATTTCTAAAATTTTATGTTTATATTTTTGTAGCTCATGCTCTACCTTGGATAGTGTTAGGGCTTGTAGGGTTTGTGTGTCCCCATCCCCTTATCTAATTGGACTAGAGAGAGGTTGCTTCCCCTTTCTATAAAGGGCTCCAAAAAATTGTACCTCGGGAGATAGTTGGTTGCCAAGCATGTTGGACAAAATATCTACAAACCCTATAGCATATATGGATTCTTCTTCATCCTTCTAAAGGATAAGACAATAATGTCACCATTTTAGTTGTGTGACAAGACAACTATCTCCTCTTCCTCAATATTGATGATAGGAGACTCTAGGGCTCTTCTAATTTATTTGAATGAGTGAAGAATTGGAGCTATGGAGATGGAGGTAGAAATAAAGTCTAGCTTCTTATTTTTCTTTTTTTTGGGTGGCTTAAGTTGGAGAAACACCTCCCACTTTCTTTGGCCATATTCTTGTTGTAGAAATTGGTGATTGATCACCAAATAGATAAGCCCATGGTGGCTTATTTGGGTATTAGTGCATTTAACCTTTGTGATCATCAATTACAAGCAATGGTGTAGAAATGCAATCAAATTAATGATACATTCCAGTTGGGTAGCCTTGTGATAGAGATGGGTGATCATACACATACCTAGCCCAAGTACTGTGTTGTATTGCCCATTGTAAGCGATTTGCTAGAAGATATATTATTTTATTAATTATTTTTTAAATAATAATGTATATTACTAATAGAAGAAATTAATATTAGACATATTACTAATACATTTGAAATAAAATTGTATGCCTTGTCTTGTAGAGAAACATGACCATTTTGAATGATAACCCCTTTATTAACAAACACTATGGAAGCATTTGTTGCCATCTGCATATTGGTATGAATAGCAAACCTCAATCAAATAGAAAATTTCCTAAAGTGGCTTAAATTGCTAGTTAGGCATACTATAAGTGATACTAGAGATGCAATCCAAGCTCTCTAGAATCAATCATACCTTACACATTTAAATAATCGAGTTCCTATAGTGATAGAGGTTTCTAGTGACGTTTCAAGAAATCATTATTAGTGATATAAGAAATTAGTTCCAATTTTTTATGGATAACATTGAATTCCATTTGGAAGAGCTTAATTTTTTATTAATGGACTCTACATACCAAAATTTTATCTATTCTATCATATTTTATAGATACAATTGTTAACTAAATAATAGCATCTAATAACCTCAATTTGTGGAGATGATGATGAAGGGAGAGAAGAAGAACATTTTTGAGAAAATAAATCAAAGAAGACGAAAGTTATATGAAAAATGCTACATACTTCACAATTACATGGTTCCTATAAAATGCCATTCATCACAACATACTAAAGCTAAGGACAATAGATACAATAATTCCATTTATAAGAGCATTTGATGCCATCACTTTGCTTAACAAGATAATCAACAGAAATAAGAGAAGAGAAACAATTTAGCGTTAGAGGGTAATCTTTTATGTCTTTATCATTAACATGTTTTTAATGGACAAAAAAATCTAGTCGAACATTTGAAGTCGATGCATCAATTATTGAAAGTAAAATTATTTTATAAAAAACTACCAATATTTTTTTTGTTATGTCTATATTCTTACTAGTAATTGTCAAAACCTGAAGTAAAGAATAGCCATCCTTACATATAATAATCAAGTAGATCAAGATGACAATTTCATCTAACATGAAGTATAGATAAAATCTATTTTCCAACTAAATCAAAGTGCTAAAGTATATTAATTTATTTATTATGACTTTAAAGTACATTTCATCCTTACATATCATAATCAAATATACCAAATGACAAATTCATCTAACATAAAGTATAGAAAAAAACTGTTTTCCAACTAAATCAAGGTGCTAAATATATTAGTTTGTTTATTGTGTGATTAAAGTACATTCCAAATCAGGGTTGGGGCCCTAGCTCGGTTGGCTAAATATTTCCTATTGCAGGAGGTTGGTCACGAGATCTAGTCTCTCCCACCCCCGTGGTACCGGAGGGCGTGTTGCGCCAGCGCCGCCGGTCACGTTAAAAAGTTTACCAAACGCACTGCAGTTTATAGGGGAAAAAAGTACATTCCAAATCTCTAACTAAATCATACAAAACTCAACAACATATATTTCATAAATTGATGTGGTATTAAAAACAATATTTGAAGAAATATAAAAATACCCTCAACTACCAAAATGAGGTCTAACCGTCGAAGCCTCAGTCTCTTACCCTACCTCTTGAGGACATATATCACATCAATGGTCGCCATTGACTTGTGGCATTCATGCTCAATTTAAGTAGAATCCCTTATGATATTCTCCAAGATGATCTTTAAGATGCCCTTGGTCTCTTCATAAATCCAGCCGCTTATACACTCAACGCCTCCTCTCCTGGCCAAACACCTAGAGGCAAGCCCAATTGATTGATGAATTTTCCTCACGCGAACATCTATAAGTAATTCAAGGTAGACAAATCAAATCTAAACTAATTAGGTAAGGTTGCTTCGCTGGTTTAACTAAACGCTTGCTTTTATAGCAAGTTGCCGCAACCAAAAGTTATCATCGAATCCATCCTGCCTTAACTTGTCAGCATTCAATGAATTTTCTGACCACATGATAGCAGCGATCGATCATGCCCGTAAACATCAAATAAAGGTGACATCGCTGCATTCGACGGAAACAGATGAAGCAACGTACATTCCACTGTTTTTTTTTAACATTCAGGCATTGTGTTCGTACTGCCTTTGTTTCGTGTTTTGCGCTTCGATCAGAATGGCCGTCAATTAGGCTAGCGAAAAGTAAGTGAATAACGGCGGCGAGAAAATGTGCGTGCAAAACTGACTCAAATTCTGGAAGTGACATTAATGAATAAACCATACCGACGGGGAGAGATGTTGGTAGATATGTGGGATTAAATGAGGTATAACAGAAAGCTTTGGGATTAAATGTATGAGTTTGATTGAAACTTGTACACAGATTAATCTAAAAGCTTTCTGTTTTATCTTCATGGACTGTGGAAAATTTATATCAACTAAATGTAGGTATGTTTACTTATTCTATACCTGACATGCACTGCCACAATCATCACCAACAATTCACCGTGGGAAAATTCACTGCCATGACAAATTTATCGTGGGAAAATTCATCACCGTGACATATTCACCACCAAGTAAAATTCACCGCCAGCAATTCACCGATGCAGAAAATTAACCGCCATTAATGTTTTTTAATATATATTTCAAAAGCATTGATTTTTTTTACAAAAGAATAATTTGATGTATGATAATAAAAAAATTATAGTATTAACTTTAAGAATTTGATTTATGATAATAAAAATAAAAATATTTTTCAATATATTTTTCAATATATGATAATAAAAATAAAAAATAAATTGATTAACTTAAATTTAATAGCATAAATAAACAAGAAAAAATTATGATAATAAAAATTAAAAAAATAATTTAATATAAATAAACACATGGAAAAATATATATTTTTAATATTTGTGCAAAGAAACACATGGAAAAATAAAAAATTGTATATATAATATTTTATATAAAATAAAAAAAAATTCCATTGTTTCATGATACAATATAGTATAATATAAATTCTTTAAAATATTTTTTTTATGTTTATAAAGGAACATAGAGAAAAATAAAAAATTGTATATATAAATAAACACATGGAAAAATAAAATAATATTTGAAGTAGAAATTAAAGTAAATAATTTGTTTTTTTTTTAATTTTTTATGAAAATTAGTGCATAATTTTCATATCAAAATAAACATAAAAAATATTTAAAAAATAAAATTGTATTGTAATGCAAGTGAAAGTTATTTTTAAAAAAATAAAATCAAAGTTTTCTAAATATATATTAAAAAAACATCATTAATGTGGTTAATTTTCCGCTTTGGTGAATTATGAATTTGTCGTATGCCTTTATTATTATATATTAGATACAAAAAGAGAGAAGGGAAGAAAGAGATAGAGAGAAACAAGAGAGAGAAAAAGAGATAAAGAGGGAAACAAAGAGAGAGATAAAAAGATGAATAGATAGAGATATAGGGAGGCTGATTGTCTTCAAGTTTTGTTTCAGTTGTGTTTGGAAAGCAAACATAAACAAAATCATTTGCTAAAAGGTCTACCAATTGACCTCATTTACTACACAAATGTATAAAAAACCAAAATTTTCCCTAATTTACCTTACACACCTCTTTGTCATACCCATTTTAGTGATGTTGTACAACCATCTTCATGATTTTTACTATTTATTATTAATTTTTAAAATACTATTATATGCTATATTTTATACAATGTAAATTTATTTTAAAATAATAATATTATTATATTATTAGTATATATTATATATTATACTATATAATACAATATATGATTAATACATAATAAATATTTTATATAATACACACTAATTTATACTATTAATTTTTTTCTTAAATATATTATATTTTATTTTAGAAATTATTAAATATAGATATAAAAAAACACATTATTATAAATTATATTTAATATAATACAAATTAAATTATATTAAATATAGTTATAGTATTGAGGAAAAATGGAGCAAAATTTTGGAGCGAGAAAGGGTCAGTGGGTGGATGTTGTAAAAAAAGAATGGCCATTGCCGAATAGACATTTTGAAGGGGCGAGGTGGAACAGATCCAAAGAAAAATGGGGGGAAGGAGGCCAAAGAAGATCTTACCATGGCAATGCAAAGGAAAGGAAGGAGAGGCAACAACAACACTCGATCGAACGAATTGATAAAGGGAAAGAGAAAGTGTGGGAGAATGAAGAATGGAAGTATGTGAATCGGAAGAAACGAAATAGAGGTTGGAGAAGAGAGGAAAAGGAAAAGGAATCACTAGGTGGACAAAGGGCAGATTGGAAGGAAAACACATACCAAAGAAGGAATGGGTATGGTTGGCAGTGACAAGAAGGAAGAGGGGAAAGAGAGTTGTGGGCACAAAAAGACTTGTCGTGGATGTGAGGACGATGGGAATTTAGAAGAAGTCAAAAGCAAGGGAACAATCCAAAAGGTTGGACATCTCCACAGATATATCAAGACACAAGGGCCATCGAGACAAAGAGTTAAAAGGAGGAACAAAGATTGATCCAGGTCACAAAACTGGTAAGAATGAAACCCCTAGCTTGGTTGGTAAATGTGTTTTTGTTTGATTGAGAAATGAAAGCATGGAATATGAAGTATCAAGATTGAAAGAACTAGTTGTAGTGTAGAAAAATGTATTCCTTTACATTTCCTCACTTGTTTGGGCCCTCCTAATTAAAATGCACTTAATAATGCCTTAATTTAGTGTTGTAAAATGTACCCCTTTACATTTTCACACTTACTTGGGTCCTCTTAATTTAATTGAGCTTAATTAGGACTTAATTAGCCCTATAATTCATTTACAAGCCCATTAAATTATATTTTACAAAGGGGAAACCTGACATCAATTAATGCCAATACATAACACTTCACATTGAGCAATGTGTGTTCCAGGAATTAGGGCCCAGGACCCATTCACCCATGGGTGAATGGATCCTCCCTAAGCCTTGGAACCCATTTTTAAATATGTTTTTGGTGGCATTTTTATGATCCTAAATTGAAATTTCAAAGGTCGTCTTGTAATGTTTTAATTTTGGGAAATTAAGGATAAATGTCTATAAATACAAGGTTATTTTATCAAATTAACATGAGATTTCAAGAGCACAAATGAGAGAAATTTCATAAGAGAAAATATTATTGTCAAGAGCATTCAAGGGTAGATTTCTTCATCATTTGTTGAAGAATTCAAGATCTCAAGCATCATGTCAAAGTTATGTTTGTTCATGCATCTTTTTGGAGCTAACATTGTGATGTAGGTTTCATGATCAAGTCAAGCATTCAAAGCACTATTTCAAGCAAGATTCAAGTATCAAGATCCACATCCATTGAATCCATTTCATGCAAGATCAACATCAAGATTTCAGTCATTAAAAGGTTTATTCAAGGGTTTGGTGAGTTGTGACATTGAGTTGTTCATTCATCATTCCTTCATGTTTCATTGTTTCATTCCAAGGTTTAATTACCAAAACATGGTTTGACTAAGGCAAACTCCCATTCACCAAAAATAAACATTTTTCCCTCTCTCTTTATGTGTTTTAGATTTGCAAGTTGAAGGAATGTTGAAGATCTCAAAAGTGCAAAATTACAAAGTTGCATTTGTTGTTACCTTTGTTGTCATCTCATGGAAACTCACATCTCGAATTAATTTCTGACTGTCTGACTATGAAACCCAGAGAATCTAGAAGTGTGGACACAAGAGTAGTGGACCCAGAAACCAATTTTAGAAAGCTCAACAAATACCCATTTCCCAATGGGTGAATGAGTCCTTAGATAGCTTCTAGAAACATCATTTTGTAACAAGTGCACAAGATTTTCCCTTCTCAAATCTGCCAAAAGTCTTACTATTTTTGTTAGTATTATGTTTCATCTATCAAATTCAATCTTTACATGTCATGAATGAGAGTATTTAGTATTTTTAATCTTTCTCCCAAAACCCTTGTTCAGTCATTTCTATCAAAAAGCTACATCAGGACACTTTACAACCAACAAGGACACTTTGCAACTATTTTGAGATAAGTTTAAAGTGTCCTCCACTCATCCAATTTGTGTGAAATAAATTGTGTCAGTTAGCTCTATATTTAATATACTCATATCTGGTCTTATATTTCAGTTTTGAGTTGATTTACTATTTTATTTTCATCTCCCAAAAGTGTTGTTTGCACTTTACCCCCATCCATACACACGTAAAGTAAATTGCAAGATTCCTCAAAGAACTCACTCACCTAATGGTTGAAGGTGAATTTTAACTTTAGGGATCTCATTTCTTGAATGAAATAGAAGAATAAGTAGGTTCATTAACCCCATTTTTCCCTTTCTATTTTTAGTAAGTTTGGTGAAACATTCCAAATTTAGTATAAAACCCTATGTGTTTGAACCCTACCATTTTTTTCTATGTTTCAATAGCTTTCTTTTTAAAATGGGGAGGGGAGTAGCCAACAATGGAAAGGATCCGTAAATGGTGTGTTAGAAATTGGGATAATAGAATCAAATTGAAATCACTAACGAATGTGAATGCCCAAAAGGAAGGGTAAAAAGGAAATATTAAATCAAGGGCCTTTCATATTGAATGGGACTAGCCTATTTATCAAGGACTAGGAACTAAATTTTGACCTTGTTGGAACTGTAAAATTATGATGATTTTACATGTTGTTCATACTCATAGTTTTCCAAATAAGTCCTACCATGAGCATATTTTCCCCATATTTGGCCATGTAGTCCCATAAAATCATCTAGGTCTGAATATTTCACATTATGGTCCATATCGACATAAGATTATCAAGGTCTCCCCAATCCATACCGCATTTTCTGTTGATATACTTTTGTTGCAGATTATCGGCAAGACTTCTTTGGGGTCACAACGATCAGAATTCATCTATAGGCACATATCGGTAGGACATAACACATTGTCTCGGAGATGGAAGATTCATATCGACAAGAGGGTCTTTGTCGGGATGAGTCACAACGAAGTTATATTGTCTCACCGACTGGTGCAGGAGTATACACTTCGGCCAAACAAATTGTATTTGGTATGTGGTCTCACCGAATGAGGCATGTCTCACTGACCATTGCGAGGAGGCTTATCGGCCAAGCTAAGCGATATCGATGTAATATCTTGGTGAATACATCGGGTCTTGCCGACAAATGTGAATGGAATTATATTAAAAGCTTTCAGAATGAAGTTATGAAGTCTCACCGACCCTTGTGTCTCACCGATAAGGATATGCATTGGCAAGAGTCATGTTATCGAAGTGAGGTCTCACCGAGCACATTATGTCTTTCCAACCAATGCATGTGGATATACATCGGCCAGACTAAAGGCATCGGAGTAAGGTCCTGGAAAATTCATAGTGTCTTACCGAATGAAAACAAAAAAGAACATCTCGGCAAGATTCATGTGCATCGAAGTAAAGTCATAGCAAATGCTTCTGGACTCGCCGACAATGCATAGAAGAGTTCTATCAATGGTTTTCAGAGTAAGGTTATACAGTCTTGCCGACTCATTTGTCACATCGATATGTTGTTTCATCGACGAGAAAGCCCTTATGTCTCAACGACAGGAATGCACCGCGGGGTATTTCGGTAAGACAAAGGTAAATTATGAGACCTCTTCCCGACTCAGAATTGTCATGGTGACCAAAGGTGAATCTTTTGGTGAGACAAAATATAGTCTGTGAGATATCTCCCCGACTCTGAATGTCACAGCGAAACACAAGAGACCAAAAGGATGACTGTCGGTGTGACATTGAGGATCAGTATGACTGCAGGATGTCTCGACAAGTGTTCAACGAATGTTAACAAAAGCCCGAATACAGTTGATCGCCGACATTGGAATGCGAAGCGATGTGTCTTTTCAGATGCAAATATATAAATATCCATTTGCGATTGTAAAATGGGAGAAGACATTAGATTAGAGATACAGTAGGTAGATTAGAGATGGATCCAATAGAGTAAAATTCTCATAATAGAGACTATGATGTATGATTTCAAAATGGAGATTTCAATGAAAATCAGTTGATGTGGCGGTTCATTTCTAGTGTCAATTGTTTGTTGTGCTCATTGAAAGTATTACTAAAGTTTTATCCAGGGTTGGTGTTTTCTGGTTATTTAAATTGGTATAACAAGTTTATATTCAGTTTATCAGTGCACATTTCTTGTATCTGTGTGGTTAATTAACTGGTTCTTTCAAGGAGAGATTAAATCCTTTTGATTAATCACAGTAATCAGGGAAATTCATTTGGATCATTAAGAAGAGCTTATTAATCACAGTCTTGCATGTTTATACAAGTTATAAACAAAACATATGCCAAACAATTTGAGTGTTTTCCAGAAATAAGTTGCCCATTTCTATTTCATTTGACTCCGCATACCTAATAAGGCACTAGTCTCTGCATTTTTTACCATTTAGATTCATTTATTTTCTTTACATTTGTTAACTGAACATATTAGGATTTAGTTTTGAATATCGCTATACAATTTATACCAAATTTGATTTCATTTGTCCACTCCTACTTGCCATTGTGGGAAAAACATTTCAAGAGGAATAAGCACATTAATTCTGCTTCATTCATATAGGTACACCTGCTAAGGTCTAGCAACACCTGAAGAGTAGAAGGTCTAAAGCATTTGACCTTGTTTGTTACCCTAAAACGTTACAAGAGTATGGCAGCCTCTTGAGGCATTCTGCCTACATTTTTGAGAGCTAACAAATTGGCGACTCCGCTGGGGAGTCAATTCAGAATCAAGGCCTTAATCATAGAGTCAGGAAATTTGTACAGACTCTGTTGGGAATAAGAAATGTCAAATACTTTCTCACTTTTGAAAAAAGTGAGTGGCGACTCTGACAAAAACATTGCATTTGTTCAAACATGAATGGAAGAAGATCTCAATATAGGGGAGGTCATACTAGAGGTCCTACTGGCAACAGTAAGTGGACACACAAGGATGACAAGATTGATAAGGGAAAAAGGATAAGTGAGGACATGTGCATAACAAACAAAGACAAAGCATCAAGGGCACATTGTGAAACATATGATCGCTATGATACATGGAGAGATAATTCGAGTGCAGAACTTTGTACCCCTGAAGAACAAAGAAATCCATTTCCATTTTGTAATCCTCAAGAACAACCAGATTTTGATGCTAAACTCAAAGTAGAAGGACTCAGATATCAACTGGAATGCGAACAAAGAATGGAGGGTAACCAAAGTGAGCCTATTGATCATGAATTTCCTCAAGATGATTATGACTCTTTAACTTATGAGGAAATCAAGGCACAGTTTGAATCTCAGATAAAAGAGAGAGAGGAATAGGAGAAAGCCCAGATGATACAAGCAATGAGAGATTTCAAATTGCAGAAAGTTCAAAATACTGTTCAGACATCTGGTTGCCCAAAGTATGTACCACCTCATAAGCAAGGTAATCATAGTGCAGGGCCTTTTGATCTGCCAAAGGTTCCTCACAATTAGATAGGGAATCAATACAGACAGCCAAACCATCCACAACATATTCCCTCACAATATACAAATATATAGCCACCTCATGGTCGGCATTATATCCCACAGCATAATACACAACACAATAACCCTATGTACTAATATCAACATTTACCTAACCCTCCCCCTCATCAGTATACAACAATAATCAGACAATTTGATTTAGTAGGGTTTCACTTATACCCCTACCCTATGAATAGCAGTTGGAGAAGCCTGGTTCCTAAGTTTACAGTGAGTAGTGCAATTTCTGTTGAAGATCATTTAAGGAGCTTCAATGCTTTCATCGAAGACTTGGATGTGCCATATGAGGATTTACATATGAGGTTATTTCTAATGTCACTTATTCATGAAGCTAGGGATTGGTTTAATAGCATACCGATTGCTTCTATTGATTCTCTCCA
>VDFB02206815.1:0-22083 GCA_007258455.2 Sequoia sempervirens | reverse complement strand
TTAGGTCTCCTCCGAGAAAACTGGTTATTGCTCAAAACTTTCCAAAGAACACCTCATTCTTTCTTTGAGGTTCTTGGTTCAAATGATCACCTCTCAAATATTTTTGAGGTCTTGGGTCTTTTTCTGCCATTCAAAGCCTCAACTTGAAAATGGGCATAAACTAGGGTTTTTAAGCCATTTTTTGGTTGCTTCCAAACTGTCAAGTCTTTCATTGACCAAATGAGTTAGTGGAGTTTTCTCCTAATCACCAAACCTTGGCAAGACTCCCACCTACCTTCTCCAAAATGAAATTTACTAAGAACTTGTCACCCTTGCAAGTTATGTGCTCTGCACTTCTTGTCTTCCCTAGCCAGACTCTTCCTGGCTCGCCTAGGGAAAGACTTTTCCAGTAGCTCCTGTGCTCACAAAAACCCTAAATCCTACCATATTTACACACATGGAGTCTATTCACTATTCCCAAAGGGCCGTATAATTTGTACGGTGGGAAAGTTAACTAAATCTCCATTTTTTTCCAAAATTTTCCGGTTCAGACCAGCAACAGGGTGCAAGCAAACTATTTACAAACAGCAAACAAAATTGAATAAAGAAAGCTAATAAATGGCACACAATGCTTGAAAGATTACTACATTACATCCTACACTAAACACAATAACAAGTTCAATCTATTAAAGCTCTACTTTGAAGCAAATATCAGTAAATTCACTTAAACACACTATTTTCTTCAATTCCCAAACTTCAAAGCAAATACAAAATGCTTCCAACCCTGCTCTTAGGTTGAGGCACCCCCTATATAGGTTAACAAGAGTAGTTATGCCTCCCCTTGGTTGGACATGTCAGTTACAATGTGGCAAAGTTGCAAAATGTACCATTTTGCAACTTTTGCCATTTTTCTAGTAAAGTAAAATGAGTTTTTAAACTCATCCACCCTTTCCACTCCTTAACCAACTGATCACTACTGAGCAAGACATACTCTTAAACCTCTAACTCTAACTCAATGGTCAACATGACCTTCATGGTAAACATCAAAACAAAAATGCATCCTAGGCTTCCTAATTGCCTAGTGTTTCCTAGGTGCTCCTGCACCACACTCCATTTTGTTGAGGAGTCCTAGGGGCAGACAAGTTCCTTTTATGCCATGATTCTCATAAAAAAAGTTAAATTCATTGGAGGTGAACTCTCCACCTCTATTAGACCTCAAAAATTTGATATTCAAATCCATTTCATTCTCAACCATAACTTTAAATCCTTTGAATCTATTTACAACTTTAGATTTTTCTCTAAGAAAAGTAACCCATCTCATTCTACAATGATCATTAATCAAAAGCATGAAACACCTGTCACCTTGAAGACTTCTCACTCTTGTAGGACCAAAAAATTTTGTATGCACCAATTCCAACAATCTGGTAGAAGATTATTATTTTCCCTTGAAACTACTTGTTTTTTTTTCAAATTGGCAATCTCTACAAATAAAATTGATAGGCTTCGTAATCTTTGGAAGATCTCTCACTGGTTGAACTGAACTAATTCTAACCAAGTTATCAGAATTGATGTGACACATCCTCTTGTGCCATAAGAATCTATCATTAATCTGAGTAATAAAAAAGTGACCATCAACACCCTTAAGCTAATATATATTTCTATTTTTCCTATTTCCAACAACAATCATAGTTCCAGACCCTTTTCTGATCTCACATCATCCTGAAACATAATATTTTTCTCTTTTCCACACATTTATCCAACACTCAAAAGGTTATGCCTTAAACCTTTAACATAGTAAACATCTTTAGTATTATTATTTCCATAAAAAATGGTTGAACCTATTCCACAAATCTTAGCACCTGAATCATCTCCAAATTTAACAGGGTCTCTATCATATTTTTCAAGTTTAACAAACTTACTCTTGTCTTCGGTCATATGATTTGAGAAACCATTTTCAACAACCCAATAGTTCTTATCTTGTCTAACATGAAAATTAGATGCCAAAGTACCTCTAGTATTATCCTTTCTCTCCAGAGCACTTCCCTTCACACAACTTTTAGAGATAGCAAAAACATATTCATCTGTTAAGGCCAAGAAAAAACATTCATTATCATCAACATCTCCATAATCATATTCATCATAACAAATACTAGGATCTTCTCTAACATAATAGCGTTTCTTGATCATCTTTCCTTTGTTTTCCTTGTTCTTATTATTCACAACTCTATTTGGAAATCTCAAAGCATAGTGACCTATATTTCCACAACTGAAAGATTTCAAAGGTAATTTACCTTTGTACTTACTAGTGCCCTTTTTCATCCTTCTTACAAAGTTAGCTTCTACATCATCAATATCATCTTCATCTGAATCTTCAACTTTTTTTGATTTTCCAACCTCGAAAGAAGTCTCCACTTTTGCACCTTTATTCAAACCATTTTTTCTCATTTCAAGTGTAGTTAGTGTGCAATACAATTGACCTCTAGTGTAAGTATTAAAATTTGAAACTTAATAGCAAAAACCTTTTCACCATAACAATCAGGAAGTTTTTTGAGAATTTTCTTTACTACTTTGGGTTCTTTGACTTTTGCACCAAGACCTCTCATTGCGGTAACAAGTTCATCAACCCTCTGCATGTAACTTGTAATTGTTTCATCTTCATACATTCATAAGTTTTCAAATTGTGTCTTTAGATTCTGCATCTTAGCTTGTTTAACCTTATCATCTCCTTCATAAATACTTTCTAGCTTATCCAAAATCCATCACTTTCACTAATTCACAATTTCCAAGACTACTCAAAAGAACAAACCTTGCTTTACCATTTGTTTCATAGGCCTTGATTTCATCACTTGTGCTCGGTCCATTTGTAGGTATGGTATATACAGTATTCACTTCCTGTGCAACATCAAATCCAAAGTACACCAAATAACCTTCCATATTAACCTTCCAGAATGCATAGTTTGTGTCATCAAACATAGATATCTCCTTCTTGTTCGCCATCTCATATCTACCTCAAGTGGTCAAGCTTTTCTCCAAGGAACTTCACTCTGATACCAATTGTTGAATGAACAAGACAATTGAGACGGGGGTAAATCAGTTGTATCAAATTAAAACATCAAAACCCTCAATTGTACTTAGAGATCCAAATGTACTCAATAAACCCTTAATCTGTTATAGTGTTTAAACATGAAATGTAGATAATAAAAATGAAATAAAAAACATACATAAGAGAACACTAGATTTACGTGAAAAACCCTAGGAGGTAAAAACCACGATGAGGATTAGCTCATGGTATAAGTAATTACAAAACTGATACAAAAAGGTTCACTGCTAGAAAAGGCATACTGTCCAAAAGGGCTCACAGCCTAATGCAGAGCATCTACCAAAAACCACTAACCATCAAGTGTACTTTTGACTCTATTTACAACTTGAGAAGATCAGTTACAAATCACCAATGTTTCACTTAACATTTCCACAAAATCCATCAAATTCATTTGCCATCGATAAGGCTAGAAATCATCAATTCACCAAATCAAGTACCAACTCACCTACCAAACCATTGAACATCCTCATATTGACTAAAATCAAGCAAAATCATTATTAGAAACACTAAACCAATCAATTCTTTCATTATTCACCAAACACACCTCCTTACAACTATATTCAATACAAGGAAAAAATACATCATTCACTCAATCTTGCTTCTAACCCTTTATCTGACACTAAATCACCTTTATCATCAACAAATTGACTGATAAAAAGAAATTACCTTATGAGAAACCCCTGAAATACTTAAATTGATCAACATGCATACTCAAACCATCGATTTGCACCATGATTCCACATAGTTCAAAACATCAAAACAACAAATTTTCTTTCTAAACATTATCCAAGAATTAGTACATCTTTGACAACATCAATTAGATAGATTCCAACCATAATCAATCACTCAAATCACTGTTAGTACAAATCCACATTATTTTGCAATCAAATCATGAAATTGCTAGTAGGTCACCAAACCCCTCAAATGGGTGTTTCCTCTTCAACCATTTCATATTTCCACAAACACAATACATATTTAGAGACCCATTTTTACCAATTTTAGCATATCACAAATTCAGATGCTACTTTTTTGAAAGGAATGCTTGAAAACATGACTATACCGTTGGAAATGCACCATATTAGGCCAAAAATATAAAGGAAATGTTCTTAAATCACTACCAAAACACCTAATAATGCAAAATAGTCTTTAACTAGGTCACAAAACTCTAGATTCAACCATTTTTAAAGATTGGAAGGCCCAATAAAATGTTGATCTATAAAACCTTTGCTACATGCACAAAACAAGCTTAATAAATGAGGGTTTATTAGAATAGTATAATCCAAACCTCCTACCACTTTGAAAATGTTTAAAAAAAATTTGAATAGGCTTGCACCAACTATCCAAACTCTCTCCCAATTTGATTGCATTATTTTACATCATTTTCCACCTTGGAGCCACACTTTTCATGAAGAAGTCTCTGCATTTTCTAAGTGATCAACAACCAAACATTAGATTCTTGGATTCCCCTATATTATTCAACACACATACAACTTAAAAAATCCTACCCTAACCTACTTCACTGAACTACAGAGCCTGAATCGATGGAATTGTCATTAAGAACCTAACTAGACTCTCAAACCCTTATATTGGGTTGCAAACCGTTATGCAAATATTAGTCTCAAACTAGTGTTTTATTCAATAAAATCCCTTAAAAGTTATATTTAATGAAATATGACTCACTAATCTATCTAAAACAACAATATTTAATAAAATCCGTTAATAAAATCCTAATACTTTTGTATAGGCTGTACAATTGGTAAATAATAGAGAGAAAACATTGCATGCTATAAACAAGGTACTTTTATTAATTGTAATTCTTCAAGAATACAATCTTCAATGTTGCCTTGGCCTCACAATGCTCTTTTAAAGAGATTTACATCAGTTATAACACCTTCCTTTCCATCTTCAACTAACTAACCACCTTCTACAATGAGATGAATCTTCGCATTCTTGTCCTTTAGGTATTTTACAAGTTTTGCAACTTTTGTAATTTGTGCAACAAAATAATATTTTTTGAAAATTGGCATAATTGAACCTCCTAGAGACCTATTTGAGACTTTAAACGCATTAAATGTGACCTCACATGACCTTGTTTACATGTTTTCCTTGGTGACCATACAACTTTTACAAAATGCTTATTGGAGACATAAAAAGCATAAGGTGCTCCTGAACCATAGCCCGGGATCACTACCAGAATAGAAAGAAGAAAGAAGATAGAATGTTACATAGATAACATGATCTCAATGCAACAGAGAATCCACCACAATAGCTCCAACAACACTTACAACTCTCAAGAGATCAAGATACCTTCAGCTCACTGCATTCAGTAATCTTGTATTATAGCTTGCACTGCATTTCACAACTCTGCACTTAAATTTGCATCACAATCCTCAACTCTATTCCACTACCTCATCTCACATCAATTCACCTTACATTTATACTATCCACAACTTGAAAAACATCTTCAAGTCAGCTACACACCTTACACTTTACAAATTCAAAAATAGGTTGGCACTAAGCATTCCTGCAATGGATAAGAATGAAAGTGGACCAATATAAAACTTAATTAGGACCCAAATAAACACTCACACACCATGATACACCTTCATCAATACTTAAACATCCTTTAATGTAATGTAAACACCAAGTCGGTCGTTACTCATGCAAACACCATTAAACTTTGAAGTACATGCTTCCTCAAATCCAAGGATGACTTGAAAACCATTCATCATATGCTTCTAGAAAATATAGAATAATCCAAAAACCACCTGAGATCCAACAAATTCTTCACACCAACTCACACCTTCATAATGTACAAGTCTGAAACAAAACACTGCAACTCTAAAAACCATCTTCCAGAGCTTAAAACTATGAATCTTCTTGACACAAGCAAGAGATCAAAACCACAAACATACCTTCAGAATCACAAGACCCGACGCACAACTATAGAGAAACATCTAGAGAAAAAACATTTCTCCCAGACACCTCTGTAAACAACACTGTAAATCTAGTTCACACATTGGTGAACATAACTTCTTTTGCACATCGATCCAAAAGCCCAAATTTTGGATATAAAAAATCTAAACACCTCTAACCAACATATCCAAACCACACAAGAAGATCTTCAACCCAAAAGAAATGCAAAGAAAAAATCGAACACCTGCACAACACCTTATTTCCTCTTTTTATCAAATTTCTCAATATCCTCGACATCTTTATCATTACCACAACCATAGCCAAAAGCTTATCAAAGTAACACTAGAGGTTAACACCAGTAACTTAATTAATAACAACATAATGCAACTAATTAAAGAAACAATCTCTCTCAAACACTGCATAATTGACACCAATGACAACACCTTCATACTTGCCACAAAATATTAGACCAATAAGTTGTAGGATATCAAAAAGAGTTTGGTTTAGGTCAACTTCAATGTAGGCAATGTAGGCCGTAGGGTGAACAAAGAGACTTGAGTACTTATCAACATTATTTTTGCACCATAAAACTCTCCCTAATTGGGTTTATATGTCTTTGAGAAACAAATGGAAAGCCAAATTCATAAACGGGAAGTCTACCCACATTGGGTATTGAGACTTAGAGGCTCCTTCAGGGTGGAATTCAAAATCCCATCTCTGTAGATAATAAATTTGTCCACTTATTGGCCAAGAACCATAATATAGGACAACTTGTGCATGTTAAACTAAGAAAATTGTGTATGAATTGTAACCCTTTCCAAGCCCTTTGATAGATTTTATCATCCAACCCCTATTTTCCTGATGTGTTTTTTCCCATTTATAAAAATCTTGCTCAGAAGGAACTCCTCGAAGGAAAAATAAAATAACTTCAATCTTTGATTATAGTCATCAATCACATCTAAAAACTCATCAGGGAGAAAGAAATCAAGGGTCTTGCCTCCATTGGTAGCTTTTTTAGGTTGGGTATGAATGTTAGGCATTCTTTTTTTGTCTAAGAATTTAACTGCTCATTCACCTTTTAGATGATTTCTCAATATTTGTCATCATAAAACCAATGTTGAAGGATGAAGAGGTTTTTGGGCATAGTCTAGGATTACTCTTTGAAGAATGTACAATAATTTCTTCCGTCGTGTTTGCATTCAGCTCAAGGAGAGCCAAAATTGGGGCTGGGATTGAATTTGATCCATTTCCCATTGCATTAGAGAGAGAAGGATGCTAAAATTCTTTTGGGCACAAATAAGGTTTCTCCTGAGATTTCTTCTTCATGGACATGATGAGCTCATTGATGGGTTTACCAAAAAAACTATAATTAACACTACTTTGTTGTTTTTTCAATGTAATGGAGGTTTAAATTTGGTGTGACACTCTACTAGGTCACTTTCCACAAAACGGTGTGAAAATATATGAGGCTCTGTCACTATTGTAGCAAAGCCTCTCAAAAGGGCCTTCCACTGCTCTCCCTATCTTCTTTGAATGATTTTTCACTTTTGTGCATGGTGGTGTGGTCATTGTAGATGCTAGGGTTTTATACAATTTAATATTTTTGGATGAAATTGTTTCACTTGAAACTCATTGTTCAGTTCATAGGTAAGTAATTTCAAGCAAAATAATTTCATCCAAAACCACTTTATTGAGTAAAAGTGTGACATATTTATACACTTTTACCCTATGCCATAATTTGTAGACTTGTGATTGCATAGAGGATAATCCAATTCCACTAGTCCTTTAAAATATAAGGAAAAGGGGGCATAGTTATGCAATTTTCACCATTACAAAATAAAATCAAATAAAAAATTATTTATTTAATATAAGGTACTTATGAATTAAGTGGATTAGTTTACTTTCTAATTATTATCAATATAAATAAATAAAAATATTGTCATAATAATTATATTATTATCTTCCAATAACTATAAATGTAAGGTGTTATAACCCCTAAAATCTTAACATCAAACTAGTTAAACTAGTAATAAAAACCCTCACCTATTTCATTCAAAATGAAATTTTTAGTAGATCATAAAACTAGTACATATATTTTAAATACATATATTTAAAAGAAGTCGAGAGATACTAGGTTTGAGATTTTTATATAAATTTGTAACAGATTGGATAGGTGGATCAAGATTGATAACTTTGAGTGTCTTTAGGTAGATGTATTTAAGATAAATATGTTAATTTATTATGTTTCTAACTTATCAAATTTGTTATATATAAAATCAACACTTAGAATTAGATCTACCTTATAAAGATTTAATGTTTCATGACCATCAAATTTATGGTTTTTGAAAGTTGGGTGGCTTATAAGTCATTGGTGGCCTTCAAGCCACAATAACCTTCAAGTCGTAGTGGCTAGGGAGCTGTTGGTGCAAATAAACCTCCCTTAAGTCGTTGGAACTTATAATAGTGCTAGCACTATTAAAAATGCAAGGAATTTTTTTAAAACAAAAAAGTGTATGGATTGGTCGTACAACCTCTGAACAAAAAAATTCTTCAAAAGCTCCCATCGGTGAAATAGGACAAATTTATAGCCAAAATTCATCTGTTTGGCCTCCTAAACAAACTGGTGAGCTCTGTTGTGCTCCAACACACACTCACAAAAATTTCTAAGCCACAAACCTACAAAAATATGAAGGTTCCATATTTGATGCCCCCATATTCCTAGTTGAAGAAAAACTCTCAAAATTCAAGAAAGGGTGTGTTGAATCAACACTCTGATACCATGTCGGAAATGTGAAAATACACAAGACACATTATCAAACAACAAACAAGAACACCTTCCACGCATGAGAGTTGCAAACAAAAAACATATATTTCTTCAAGAAAAACTTACAAGAGATGCCAAGAATTTTCCTTGAACTTCTAAGAGTTATAATACTGTAGACATCCAATTTGATCACTTCCATATGATCAAACGCGTCTTCTTATTCATCCGGTTGCTCACCCGCTATGTCAATATTAATTAAACTATTTGTTTAATTAATACCCTGCATCTTGCACAAGGGTCCTAAAGTATTTAATTTAATACTTTACCCCTCTTCCTCCTCTAAATTAAATAAATGCACCCTTTTATTTAATTTAGTCATATTCCCCTTTTAGATTAAAATTCATTTTTTATTCCTCTTTTCTCTCTCATAGTCACATCCTCCAACTTTTGCAAGTTGGTCTCTAATCCATCTTAATTACTTCATCTTCTTCTAATTAACTAGGGTTAGCATGTGCACACCCTTAATCATCATTAAGGTCACATTCTCCATAATTTCCCACTTGCTTCTAATGAGTCATTTGTCCATCTAACTGAGTATTTTCACAACCTTAATCAGTTGATTAGCCTAACCTAATCCTCCTCCCATTTATAGCACATGTCCTTGAGTCAACCTTATTAAAGGCTTTCTCCTTTTGGACAAGGCACTCCACTTCCCCACGTGAATTTTTAATTCACTTTTTAATCCCCCAAGGCACCCAAAAGGAATTTTTAATTCCTTCACTTCTTCCCACATGTCCTTCACTTATTATTTATTCTTTTCCATCTCCCCATGAGAACATTTGAGGAATTTTTAATTCCTCACATGTCCTCTCACTCACATGGGGACAAGGACCTCCTTTATGAGGAGATCTTGTCCAATCCCAAGGTACTTTGTACCCCTCTCCATGTCATGTCCTTCTCCTTCCACCTCATGTCCACTTCACCTTTTAGGGCTTCATCACATGCCACATGTCAAGATGTGAGGGCTTGTGAGTTCTCAACTCACCTTAGCCCTACATCTTGATGTTTGGTGGCTCAATCTTGACCCTCCATTTCCTCTGGGAACTCTCAAAAATATTATAAATACCCCCTCTTTTCTCCCATTTTTGGGGAGATCATTTTGCTAGCCAAACTCTTGCAATTTTGTTCCTCAACTTATACTTAGCCATTTTCATGTGTTTATCCACTTGCACTCATCCTCACAACATCACTTAGCTTGCATCTACTTTCCATCCAAGGAGCATACATATCAAAGATCGAAGGGCCAACCAAAGGATCGATTCAACGCAAGGTATAAGGTTCCGTTTTGTTGCCTTATATCTTGTATTGTTTCCAACTTAGGCTAATCTTGAGGTGTAGGTTGTTTTAGTGTTCGTTTGCACTCTTTTACTTGTTGCTTATTTTCTAACGCTCACATTCGACCTATCACATTTCTGGCATGCCCGGTGGGACCCACAAACGGGTCTATTTCCTTCACGTTTGCTATTTTTTGTATTTTTTAAGGTCCAGGTTGCAGAGTGGTAGACCTATCCTGACAGAGTGGCGGATCTATCCTGGAGTGGCGAACCTATCCTGCAGTGGCGAACCTATCCCAGTGCAGTGGCAGACCTGTCCTAGTGCAGTGGCGGACTTGTCCTAGTGCAGTGGCAGACCTGTCCTAGTGCAGTGGCGGACCTGTCATGCAGTGGCAGACCTGTCCTCCTGCAGTGGCATACCTGTCCTAGTGTAGTGGCGGACCTGTCCTGACAGAGTGGCGGACCTATCCCTGCAGAGTGGCGGACCTGTCCTCCCGAGGGTAAAATTTCAAGTTTTTTCTGATTGTCTTTTGGTAAATTAGGCACATAACTTAATTAAAGGGGTGTCAATAAACCTTGTTTGGCGTGTTTGGGAAGGCTATTTGACGTATCCAATCCCCTTGCGCCATTTGGCGATCCTGGGTGACGAGAAATCGTAGCTTTCCAAGTCCTTTTGAGTCACCCTTTTTCACTTTCTTAGTGGGACTTGCTTGGGGATTTCATCACCCCAAGGGACGATTCCAACCACGCGTACCGGCGGGGTATATAAAGGGGGGAGAGTAAAAGTTGTACCTCAATCCAACCACGTTGTAATTGGCGAAGCATCGGGATGACGTGAAGAGTTGGTCTGAGCCTTTAGTATCTCGCTAAGGTTCCCGACTCACGCTTGTAACGGGTTGGTGTTCACGGTTTGGGCCTCACGTACCAGGTGTATATCGAGGACTCCTTAGAAACCATGTGCATCCTAGAGTAGAAGACTTTGTTGGCCATACCCATTTCTACTAATCTTAGGGTTGTGCTGTTTGAATTGTCTTTCTCGTGCAAAAAACCAGTGATTATCAATTTGGCCAAGTCTTTTGTGATTGCTATATATTTTGGGTCCTTTGCCTTACCCATCCATCCAAAGCATCCAACTTAAACTGATCCTTTGGCAGACTTGTCCTTATCCCTTGGCGGACCTGTCCCTGTGCTGTGGCGGACCTGTCCCAACCCTGTGGCGGACCTGTCCTAGTGCAGTGGTGGATCTGTCCTTCTGCAGTGGTGGACCTGTCCTAGTGCAGTGGCGGACCTATCCTTGTGCAGTGGTGGACCTATCCCCGTGCTGTGGCGGACCTGTCCTAACCCTGTGGCGGACCTATCCTTCTGCTGTGGCAGACCTGTCCTAGTTCAGTGGCGGACCTGTCCCTATGTTGTGGCGGACCTGTCCCTGTGCAGTGGCGGACCTGCCCTTGTGTTGTGGC
Organism: Sequoia sempervirens; assembly: GCA_007258455.2. Lineage (NCBI taxonomy): Eukaryota > Viridiplantae > Streptophyta > Pinopsida > Cupressales > Cupressaceae > Sequoia > Sequoia sempervirens. The sequence continues at coordinate 10,530 of VDFB02206815.1, read as the reverse complement.
GGACCTGCCCTTTGATCAACCTATATCATCACTTGGCATTCATTGTCCCTCTATTTTGAACATCGATATGACCATTTAGCATCCAAAACAAACATCTGAACGTCCGTGCCGAGCCTCCATCCCTTCATTCTAAGAGTCATTTATCCTGAACAGTCTTTTGCTTGTTTCGAGAGCCATTCATCCATCTTGAGACGCTCCCTATCCGTCCTAAACCCGTTTTCATCCCCGATCTCCGTTATTCCATATCAACCCCGTTGGAGTTGTCATCCAAGTTGACCTAGGTATTCATCCCCAATCACAATCATCGTAGCGGGCTTAGGATCACTATCCATCTTAAGTCAGTTATCCCTTTCGACCCAATCAATCCGCTTCTATCTCAAGTTGGATTCGGTGTTGTTATCATACATCCACCTTTCAATCAATACCTAGTGTTACCAAGGGTCCTTCTTAAACCCAGTTGTGGATCTCGATTGTCATCACATCAATCCTAATTGTCGGATCAGTCCAACCCCCACATCATCAAATCTATCCAAATCAAAATCCAAAACCTAGACTAATCTGATTCCATCAAATCAACCCACGTCGGTCTCAACGATCATCATCAGCTAATCTCCCATCAAATCAAATCAATCATTCATCATCAAGGTTTTCCTAACATCTTGATCTATCGTATCATCTTGCATGCCCGTTCAAACTCGATCACAAGCAAAGAAAATGGCCGACCAACAAGCTTTGAACGCCCAATCAAACAATCCTCAAGATCCCAATAACACAATGAACATCCCTCACGATCCCCACAACGGTACCTCATCACAATCCAACATGGATGGTCAAAACACGTCACCACCTGGGGAAGAAAACATGGCCGATCAACCTGAGCTCACATTTGAGGAACACTTCAGCAACCCTATTAATGCCCAAATGACAAAACGTCTTCTCGAAAGACATGGTGACCAAATCTTGGCTCACTTGATTGACAAAGGTGTCAAACTACCATCAGGTGTTGACTTATCCAAGTATGGCACCTCTACATCTAATGTGCCCCAACGTTCACATGACATCCCTAGTAGCTCGTATGTCCCCAATGTTCCCTCCACAAAAGGTTGGCATCAACCTGAATTCGGCAACGCTATCCTATATCCCATTGGCAATCCCACACATCTCGCCATCTTGGTCATGGGAACACCCCAAACCATCGATCCCAATGACCCTTTTGCCTATGGCATGCCACAAAATGTCCCGCAACCGCAACCATTAATGCTACCGGCACCACCACCCTCGAACCCACCTTCTGTCAACACTGGGGGCAACCCTTTTTCCCCCTTTCCCCCACCTCCCGAGACAACCAATCCTCCACCATCGTCATTCATACCTCAACAATCACCCCAATCTACCAATCCTCCACCATTGTCATTCCTACCTCAACAACCGTCCCAATCCAACATCCCTCCTTCATCGTCATTCATACCCCAACAACCATCCCAATCCAACATCCCTCCTCCATCGTCATTCGTGTCCCAACAACCTCCCCAAGCCTACGCTCCCACTAGCATTCAACAACCTCCCTCGCACATCTCAGTTGCACCTCCACCTCAACAACAACCATTGGTCAATCCCCTATTCTCAACACAACCATCACACCATCAACCACAAGGAAGTCAACCTCGGCCTTCAGCCTCGACCATATCTCCATTCCTTGCATCCATTTTATGCCCACAAGCACAACCACCACATAACATCCTATCTTGCCCACCACAGCCACCAACTATGCATCAACAACCACCCCATCATTACAACTATTATAACCAACCACAATACCAACAACAACCCTCCTATGTGGCATTGCAACAGTCATATCAGCACCCCCAATATTTGCAAGTCAATCAACAACAGCCTCTCCCTACTTCCCAACAGTACGCCACCCATAACCATCTGACCCATCCATACCTCGCCTCGCAACAACAACCCCTTTATCAGTAAGGTCCCTTGGCGTATCAGCAGGGGATGCCATCTCCTCATCTGTACGCCCATCTCCAAACATCATCTCAGAATCCACAATCATCCTACCATCAATATCCATCCAACACACCGGCCAATGCAGACATCCTAGAAATCAAAGCCGCTCTGAAGGATCTCTAGGTAGGGACTAGCAAACAATCGTTCAAGTTCGAAGATATATGCCCATATCCATATGATCCCTCCATCTCATTGATTCCCTTCCCCAAACATTTTGAGATGCCAAAGTTTGACAAATATAAGGGGAACAAAGATCCTAAGGCCCACTTACAGGAGTTCTACTCCCAGTGTCAAGAAGTGATCCACAATGACAACTACCTCTTGCGCCTGTTCCCCCGGAGTCTGGTAAGCAATGCGCTAGGGTGGTTCATGACCCTCGAAAAGGGATCTATAAAATCTTTCGCAAACTTGTCAGAAAAGTTTGTTTCTTACTTCTCCTTCAACTTGGGGAAAGATACCGATACCTTGGATCTCCTCAAAGAGAAACAACGTGAAGGGGAAACCTTTACTAGCTACCTCCAAAGGTGGCGTTCCCTAGCAAGCCAAATGAAAACCCCTTTGAAAGAAAAAGACATGGTCACCCTCTTCATGGAGAACTCCCATCCTGACATGGCTCATAACTTCTGATTGCATTGTGTCACCACTTTCGCGGAGGTAGTAGAGAAGGGACCCATCCTTGAGCGTGCCCTTGTTGCCAAGGGGCACGTCAAAATATATAATCAAGATAGGGAAAGGACATTCAATGACAAGCCACATTTTTGGAACAAGAACAAAAATGCAGTAAATGATGGTGTCAATGACACTAAACATGTCCACGTGGCCAACACATCCCAGAAACAACAACAATCCATACCTAATGCCATATCTGTACCGCAAGGGACACCCCGTCCTCCCCAACAGTCTAATCAAAATAACCAAGGGAACACTAAACGCCAGTATGCTCAACTAGGAGAACCCTTGAGTGTCATCTTCAACAAACTACTGTAGATCAGCTATCTGATCATGTACCCTGTCACCAAGCCACTCGATGAATCCAAACCTAAGCCTGCATGGTTTAGGGAAAATGAATATTGTGAGTTCCATAAAATCAAAGGACACTCTCTGAATAAGTGTCAAGGTCTGAAAAACTACGTACAGGATCTCATAGATCGAGGTGACATCAAGGTTGACCCTAGTCAAGCTCCATCATCCAATGCTCAATTGCAGATCTATCAAAACACCTTCCCAAACCATAACCAAGGCCCGAGTACTTCCAACAGTAATCCTCAAAATAACAGCACAAATAACGTGAGCTATAAGAATGTACCCCTCAATTACAAGGGTATTATTCATTACATTGAGCAGGTAGAACCTCGTGTATCCATGATACATGTCAAAGCTAAAGACCCTCAATGTGTTGTTACCACACGACGAGCCCGCATCACCATTCCTGCAGCCTCTGCACCCACCCAACCGACTCCTGTAACTTCCCAGTACAATATCCTTGATCACTTAGGAAAGACCCCTACACATATCTCCATCTTGGATTTACTCAAGTCTTCCCCCGTGTATCAAGAAATCCTCAATAGAGCTCTACAGGAAACCCACGTGCCTAATAATATGGATCCTACACAGTTCCAAGCCTTGGTAGGACACCTGGCTTCATCCCACCAACTACATTTCAGCCAAAATGATATGCCCAACATTGATGCCAATTACAATCGTCCCTTACATATTGAAGTCGTGGTTGCTCGGCATAAAATAAAAAGGGTCTTGGTAGATAATGGCTTTGCCCTCAACTTGTGCACTCTAAAATTCATAAAACAGGTGGGGTATACCCAAGCGGACTTAAGCAACTAGATTATTACAATCAAGGCTTATTATAATGTAGAAAGAAATTCAAAAGGGATCATCAATCTTCTTGTCCAAGTGGGACCAGTGGTTCAGTACATCACCTATCATGTCCTTGATTTGGACTTGCCATATAACCTCCTCCTCGGCCGTCCATGGCTCCATGCTATGCAAGCAGTTCCCTCCACCTTCCATCAGTGCCTCAAATTCCCAGTCAACGGACAAGAGGTCACCATCTATGCTGACCCCCAACCATTCGAATATTGCCATGCTCTAGAGGAATCATTTCCCCATTTACATTATTGTCCTGGGGTTGAAATGGGGGCATCTCAGTCATCACCCGTTTATCCACCATCCACTGCAAAAACCACTCCATCCTCCACCACTGAGCCTACATTCACAAAAGTCCAGATCATTGACAAAGGGTGTGGCGAGTACGAAATGCATACTGCTCTTAATGTAGCGACCATGCCACCATCGCCACACGAGTATGGTCAACCTTCCCATGCTACCCCAAAGGCAGACAAGACCGTCACCTTCCATGGCAAAAACATCCCTACCACCACATTCGTATCCCCAAGTATCAAGACAAATGCACCAGAGGAAGACATAAGCCAATGGGTTTACCGAGAAGAGCCTCAGCCGGAAACTCCTATCAAGGAATACTTCCAAGAAAAGTACCCCTGGCTGACAAAGTTTGTGGAAAAGCATAACTATCAAGGCAGAGGCCTAGGAAAGCAAGAACAAGGGCGGTTACAACCCATTGATACGTCTCCGCTACCAAAAAATGTGGGCATTGGGTATGACAGAAAGCAGAAAGGCCCTGAAACATTGTCTAATGCTTCCAATAGTGTAGCTGTGGACAACGGCTCATTGGAAGACATACCCGAGGAAGAATCCATCATACGTGCGTACGATGACATCGATCACGCTGACCTATCTTCCATGTTCGAATTCCTATCCGTCTGCACTATTAGTCTATCCCTTTGCCATCCTGAGCTCATTGATTGGTACCTACGAACTAGCACACCTGTCAGTATGTCTACGGATACATATGTCAACCTCATGGGATTGGGGGAGGATGAACACTCTAGTCGCAAAAATGAGAATAAGAAAAATAACAAACGGTCATCTAGTGAAAACCTCCCTGAGGCACTTCGTGACCTTGAAAAAGTAAAAATAAAGGATGCATCTAATGGCGAAAACCTCGAAGAGGCGCTATAAGATGGAGATGTTCATCTTCCCCTTATGGGAACTCAGTTATCCGCCCGATCATCTATTCTGATTGAAGAGACTCAAGAGGTCAATCTGGGAATTGCTAAAAGTCCTAAGGTCACCTATGTAGCCAAGTCACTCTCAGAGCAAGAGTACCCGGTCATCGTGCAGCTACTCCAAGATGGGATTGTTAACTTTGCTTGGTCATACTCAGACATGCCAGGCTTAGATCCCGCCTTAGTGGTTCATCACCTAGACATCCACCCAGACGCTAAGCCTGTCAAGCAAAAACTCTGCAAGATGCATTGGCAAGTCGCGTTGTTAGTCAAGAAGGAATTGGAAAAGTTACTGGAGGCAAGATTTATCAGACCAATTGAGTACTCCGAATGGATCTCCAACATAGTGTCGGTCGCTAAACCAAATGGTGACATTCGAGTCTGCACAGATTTCAGGGATCTCAACAAAGCCTGCCCAAAAGATGACTTCCCCCTGCCCAATATTGACATGTTGGTCGACCTAACAGCAGGACATGAGATGTTGTCCCTTATGGATGGCTTCTTCGGGTATAACCAAATCCGAATCGCACCTAAAGACCAACACAAAACCACCTTCACAACTCCTTGGGGCACTTTCTGCTACAATGTTATGCCCTTCGGTCTCAAAAATGCAAGGGCGACATATCAGAGGGCAATGATGGTCATCTTCCATGACCTCATACACATCATCATGGAGGACTATGTCGATGACCTATTAGGAAAATCCAGAACACGAGCAGAACATCCTGCCATACTAAAAAAGATATTTGAGCGGTTAGAGCACTACAAATTGTGGCTAAATCCAAAAAAGTGTGTCTTTGGGGTCACTTCCAGAAAGTTGTTGGGTTTTATAGTCTCTTGCAGGGGTATTGAGGTTGATCCCGCTAAGGTAAAAGCTATCCTGGACATGCCCCCTCCACGCAATCTCAAACAGTTAAGAAGCCTTCAGGGAAAAATGCAGTCCATCCGTCGGTTCATAGCCCAGCTAGTAGACAAGTGTCAGCCATTCACTCATCTTCTGAAAAAAGATTCCACCTTCCGATGGAACCAACAGTGTCAGATAGGGTTCGATAAAATTAAGGAATATTTAGCCCATCCACCAATATTGATGCCACCTATTCCCGGCAAACCCCTCTTGTTCTACATCTCCGCCACTTCAGTCGCCCTGGGGGCATTGTTGGCACAACATGATGAGTCGTCGAAAGAGAGGGCAATCTACTACATCAGCCGGACATTGGTTGGCTACGAATTAAAATACTCCCCCATGGAAAAAGCCTATCTTGCACTCGTCTTCAGCACACAGAAGCTTTGACATTACATGCTTAGCCATCCAGTAAAGTTAATCGCCAAGATCGATCCATTGAAGTATCTGTTATCTAGAACCACTCTAACTGGCCGCATGGCTAAGTGGGTCATGCTCCTCAGTGAATTCGACATATAATATGTAGACTGCAAGGCTATCAAAGGACAAATAATTGTAGATCAATTGGCGGAAGCCCCTTTAGTTGACACTTACCCATTGGTCACAGAATTCCCTGATGAGGAAGTCTTCTCAGTTGAGGAAACCCCACGTGGACACTATATTTGATGGATCATATACACATAATGGATCAGGGGCAGGAATCTTATTAGTTACCCCTCAGGGTGACTACATTCCCAAGTCATTCAGGATAGCGTTCCCATGTACCAATAATATGGTCGAATATGAAGCTCTCCTCACCGGTCTCAAAATTGCGAAACAGTGGCACATAACTCAATTGAAAGTCTTTGGTGACTCCTTGCTAGTCATTAGACAAGTTAATGATGAGTTCCTGACCAAGGATGATAAGTTGTTACCCTACAAATGCATGGTGGATGATTTCAAGAAATATTTCACCTCTATACAATTTGAACAGATTCCCAGGATACGAAACAAAGCAACTGATGTGATGGCCACTATTGGCTCCCTCCTGGACATGCCCAAGGACCAAACAGAGTGTGAGTTTCTTGTAGAACAGCTTTTAATCCCGGCATATGATATCCCTGAGACTGACATGCTGTGCGAAGTTGTGGGTCCCACCTCCCCATGGTACCAAGACATCTATACCTACCTTCGTGATAACATTATACCCCCACACCTTTCACGTAACCAACACAAATCCTTCATTCATCGCTCTTCCCGATACGTCATCGTCGGTGATACGTTTTATCGTCGTGGGTATGATGGAATCCTCCTTAGATGTCTGAATGCGACCGAAGCCCGTGCTACATTAACGGAGGTACATGGCGGTGTTTGTGGAGCCCATTCACACGGTATGGCTCTGGCCAAAAGGATCCTATGGGTTGGATATTATTGGCCTATGTTGGAACACGATGCTTACGAGTTTGTGAAGAAATGCCTTCCATGCCAGCAACATGCAGATTTAATCCATGCCCCAACACAAGATCTTCAGCCCCTCCTGGCACCATGGCCGTTTTCTCAATGGGGTTTTCACTTAATTGGCAAGATTCATCCACCATCATCCGACGGCCATACATTCATAATCACCGCCACCGAGTATTTCACCAAGTGGGTGGAGGCAATGCCCCTCTCACAAATCACCGGCATTCAGATCTCCAAATTCATCCTTTACCATATTCTCTGCAAATATGGTATCCCGTCCACCATCATTTCTGACGACGGAAAACCATTCAAGAACCAAGCCATGAAACACCCATGCGATACCTTCCATATTCAGCACCATTGGTCAACGCTGTATTACCCCTAGGGTAATGGTCAGGCGGAAGCGACCAATAAAACCCTCATCCGTATTCTCAAAAAGGTTGTCAATAACACTGGACGAGATTGGCACCTCCACATTCATCCTGCCCTTTGGGCATATTGCACATCCATCCGCACCCCGACAGGTGCCACCCCCTACTCTTTGGTGTTTGGTGTTGAAGTCATCTTGCCAATCGAGGTTGAACTTCCATCATTGAGAATCTCTCTTAAGAACCTTATCAGTGAAGAGGATGCTCGTGTTGTGCGGCTTGCACAACTAGAATTACTGGACGAACGAAGAATAAAGGCCTATGACCATCTACAAGTGTATCAGAATTGCCTCAAGCGTAGTTACAACAAGAAGGTTCATCCTCACCACTTCCAGGTGGGCAAGCTTGTCCTTAAAGAGAACCAACGCACTCAGCAAGACCGAGACAAGAAAGGAAAATTTGAGGCAAATTGGTTGGGGCCCTATCTCATAGTTGCTAAATATGGATCTGGGGCATACAGGTTGACTACTCTTGAAGGAGAACCCCTTGACGAGCCTATCAACATCATGCATCTCAAGAAGTTCCACACCTAAATCTCCTCGGTTACCCCACTTGGTCAAAAAATTAAAAAAATCAAAAAAAATCAAAAAAAATCAAAAATCAAAAATCAAAAAAAAAAAATCAAAATCAAAAAATCAAAAAATCAAAAAAATAAAAAATAAAAAATAAAAATAAAAAAAAATAAAAATAAAAATCCAAAAAATAGTCAAGAGAAATAAATCCGTCCTATGGTGAAAACAACCTCTTGGTGGCGCCTTGGATAAGTATGGGTGGTGAAAACCTGGTAACAGGCATCATCTATAGAGGGCTTAATCATTATCTACCTAACATCCTAGTTATTTTATGCTGTCATCCGCGATATTGTCCTCACCCATCTCATCTCTGGCTGCTTGGTAAATATTGATTGAGTATTGGATGACCCATCTAGCCTATCCCCCATTCCTGAGCTTTTCAGCATCCCACTCTGAGCTTACATCATTCGCGTTCGTGTCATCAAGTAGAATCATCCATCGTGTCTGTCTTCACCTAGGTCCCATCCTGTTGAGTCCGTTAGTCGAACTACGTTGCCCCTACGCTGTCACGTAGGCAAGGTTGATCATTTGATTCACCCCCGGGGCATTTGTCCATCATCATCAGTTACCATTTGTCTTCTTTTCGCTTTATCCATGGTCTTTTTTGGAACTACGAGGGCTCTGCGCTTTCACGTAGGCAAGGCTAATCTATGATCGGCCCCTGAGCCCCTAGGTCTGTAGGTTATGTCAATCTTTTGTGCTTCATTATCAAGTTATGCCCACCTCTAACCGATTCTTAACAAACGAAATTCCCTTGTGTTACAAGATCTTATCCCTCGGTAACATCCCGCATCAACTGGATCATCCTACTTTCGCATCTATTTTCGGTCTCAACAGGATGAATCCTTCCTAGCAGACCTCATCAATCACATCCATCACTGTGATCCTATGGCAAATGACCTGTTGTCTTGATTTTGATCTTTTGGTGTTTTTAGATTTTGTTTATCATTTTGGGTTCCTTCCTATCACTTGTCAGGGTCGCCTTGGTCCACCATACCAAGGCGTGCTTTGACCTGTCGAAATGGGGGCATACCTTGATCTTTTGTTTGTCTGTTGTCTTCTCAAGTTATCCCTTGTAAGACCCACTGAGATCTTTAAGGTCTTGTGTTATGCTGGGACAACTTTGTGTGTTTGTGGTTATTACAACACCAAGCTCGACCAAGGTCATCGCGACCTTGGGGTGTTGGGATAACCTTATTGTTTGTTGTGTTTGTTTCATGCATAGAGTACTCGCTCACCTTGGTCTTCTATATCAAGGTGCTTGGTACCCTACGCTATAGTAAAATCAATGCTCCAAAGATGGCAAAATCTCATTTTCACTACATTTCCACCACTTTGCATGCACCCTTCAATTCCATCATAACCACCACTTATGATTTCAGTTGTGCAAGTATTCTCATCCTCTGTTCTTCTTGGGTCCTCTTCCTCTCAGGATATTAGCGGTTATTTTTGGCAAATGCAGTCTTCCATCCGCCTACCGCCTATCTGCATTCTCATAACAGTCTTTATTGACATTTAGGTATATTGCAAGCATTTACCCCTTTTTGCATCCATAAATCATATATCATAAATCATATAAACTGCATAAATCGTCCATCCACATGTGCATCCATAAGTCATACATCATAAATCATATAAACATGTGCATCCATAAGTCATACATCATAAATCATATAAACATGTGCATCCATAAGTCATACATCATAAATCATATAAACAGGTGCATCCATAAATCATACAACAAAAATCATATAAACATGCATAAATCGTCCATCCACATATGCATCCATACATCATGAACCATAGAAATGTTTACATCCATCATAAATCATCCATCCATAAAAATGAAAAGCATAAAACATAAATCATCCATATAAACATGTGTATATATATATATATGTATATGGAACCACATCATGAATCATCTCATATAGCCACATAAAAGAAATATCATGCATAATGTCGATAAAGGCCATTGCATAATCAAAATGATAAACATCATGTCATAATACAATACATGTCCATCATATATTGCCAAATAAGATACAAAATCCAGAGATGTGGATCACCTC
>VDFB02206814.1:0-14968 GCA_007258455.2 Sequoia sempervirens | reverse complement strand
GTCATTCCAATCATCAAAACTCTTTACTAGTTCTCTAATTTTCCTACTCAAATCATTAGGTAGGGCCTAGAATCCCTTCAATGATTTCACAAAGATTTGAGTAGGCTTTAATGACCGGGGCCTGTTATTTACATCAAATCTGGAAGCCTTAAACATAACATCTAAATCAGTGGCCTGAGGGATCCACTTCTCAACTAGAGGTAGAACCACTTCCCGATCTCTGTTAATGTTTTGTATTCCACCCAAGAATAAAGAATATAAAGAATGTACAGCTGGCAATCTAGAATCAACCTTCTCATTTAAATGCCTCAAAATGGTGTCAACCACCTCATTGTATTTAGCCATAGCACCATCCTCACTCGCCCTCAGGGTAGCCTATAATTATGTGATTTTATTCATCATCTAATTTTTGGTAGGATCTACAAAATACTCATCTTCCTCTTCGACTGGCCCTGGTGCAGGGCTATTAGCAGGTGCCTGAATTGGGGATCTAGGAGTAGAAATGATTGGGATAATAGGGGGAAATGACCCCGAAGTAGTAGGTAATGCTCTGATAGCAGAGGCACTGGAGGATTCTCTCACCTGCCCGTATCTCAATCTATCTACTTCAGACTGCAGCTCAACATTTTTCTTCTGCATTCTATTATACTCCCCAATTATTGCATTGTACTTTTCCATCAGGCTTTTCTTTTCAGCTTCATCTCTTTCAGCTATCTTCTAGGCCAATTTGGCCACATTCAGTGTCAGGCTTGTGGCTTCTGTTGTTGAGGTGTTTCAAAAGATCTCTTTGATAATGAGGCTCCAATTCCTTAGACTTTACAATATCATCCATACATTTGGTTTTCTACCTTGAAGTGCCAAGTGTCTATATACAAAAGTTTCATATTCCCCACTAAAAGCAGTAGTCTGTGAGTTTCCTTTGACTTTCTTTCAATCGCTTTTGCATAGGGATTTTAAATCCCAGATAATAGCATTGAATGCTACAAAGACGTTTATGTCCCATTCGTGGAGGGAAAGTAAGACAATCACCAGATACAAGTTTCCTTCCTTCATCGAGTGATGCTTTTCACCGCCTCCATTAATTCAGCGCTTCGACTTCATCATCATTCTCCGTCACCTATCAGGTCTTGATTCCCTCCTGGTCTTGCATTTATCCTGATATTCTTCAAGTTTCATCCTCCATATCAACTACAAGATCATAGGAATTTTCATGAAGGCATCATCATCCAAGAATGCCTTACAAGCCACCATCCTAGCATCCTATACACACTGCCCCTTTATATCCATATCAGTTAGCACCAATTGTGCTGATCTAGGAAGGGAGGGGATACCAACCTGCATGTCCTGATCAGTTATGATTATTTCATCCACCAGAGCCTCTTGTGACTCCTCAACTCTTCGCCTCTTAAGGCTTGGCTCTGATGGCAGCTCTACAGGGTCATTTCTAGGTGGTGAATCCAGATCCACAATCTTTATCCCCCCAGGTTTCCTAATCCCATGACCCGGTTGTGATGATGTTTTCATTATTTGTTTCCCTTTTTTATCTCCTCCTTCTTCATCACTACTATCATCTCTCTTCCTCCTGTATAGAGGCCTGTCCACTAGTGGCTGATAGGTCGGCCTTGTTTCTTCAGGCCTCACCTCTAATCCCTGAATTCCCCAGTCCAGTTCCAAGTTTATTTTCTTGGTTTTCAGGGTGCTCATGATTTCTTTGAAATTATTCATCAAGAAATCAATTCTTTTATGAAATGGAGTGAATTCCATCAGTGGATCATATTTTGGATCCAGTTTATGCACCATGGCTAGCATTTTCTCATAAGCAATCCACTTCTCTTTATTTAATTCCTGCTAGCTCAAATCGAACTCATTTCTAATCAAATCCTCAGGAAAATTGAAAACATGAGCAAACTTTCCACCCTTAATTCTTTGCCTAAATAGGGCAAAGAATCCCTCAGGGTCATACTGCCTCCTAGATCCACTCTTCAAATGGTAGTCATCAAAATATCTGTCAAAGTGAACCCATCCTCCCTTGGAAAAAACAAAGTCTGAAACAACAGTATAATTAGGGAACAAAGTCCCTTTTCCTTTTCCTGTCAAATTATCTTCATGAATGCAACCTAGTTGCCACATACCCTCTGTAAATCCCATTCTTGATGGTACATTAAATGGGAGAATATGAGGAGCTCCCTAGAAACCATAAACCCTTAGGACAGTGCTTACAGGGTATAGAATGATGTCACCCCAATTATGACACACCTTCAAATCAGTTTCCTCACTTTGGGTCGGAGGAATTCATGCAAATCCTCAGGAATCCTTGGCACATTCACCATCAATCTAGCTCTGAGCCTGGAAGCAAAGCAGTTATCAAACTGCACAAAACTGGCATCTCCCTTGTTGTAAGACAAGTCTGCACTCCAAGCCTGCACTGGTAATCTTTCTCCATTCATCTCTTGCTTCAACTCCATTTTCTCTGAGAAGAAATCAGCATTCTTGTACAAGAACATATGCATTAATAAGGAGTACAAGTTGTCCCCACATAAAAATTTTAGCAGTACCATGTATTCTTCAACAAGGAAAGAAGCATATTCATACACTACAGAAAAGTTAGGATGCTAAATTTGAGCCCCCATAAACATATAAGCAATGGGCATCATGGTATTAGGGCTGAAACCTAAAATTTGGCAAAGTGAATAAAATTTTTCCAAGAAATGATTAGCAAAACAACTCAACTCTTAAAGGTTCTGCCGGGCTAATGGAGTGAATCATTGAACCGCTCACTTAGCTAGATCGAGGGAAGAAACTTAATCAGCAGGTTATGCCTCGGTATATTCTGCCTACTTCACCGGGCGTTCATCCAGACCAAGAAACGAGTCGCATTCAAAATTTCAAACAACAAAACTTGTCAACAAATCCCATTCACATTTATATTCGCGAAAACCCTCGGGCCATCATTATCCCTGATAATCCTTGTGATGGGATCATATTGTGCAACCACTACCCTGAGTAGGTCAACATCAACAAATAAATTCGGCACCACAAGTTTTCCCATACCATATCTCCAACCATTTGAAAAAGGATGAGACATATTTCACTGCCCATACCATCTCCTAAACATTTCCAAGCCCGTCATTTGTACCCTAGCATCTGCAATGTTATAGGTTTTATATCTTAATCCCTCACCTAAAGTTGTCCCATTTATTAAGATCAAACCCCTCTTCTTGTCATTTTTTGACAAAGGGAATTGGTCAAGGAAATCGTCATATAGATTCCTTCACAAATAATCAATATGGCTAGAATGCTGCTTTAGTGGCGCCATCTCAAACAACCAAGGCTTCTCCTAAGATCAAATTTGTGAACAAACTAGGGCTACCCAAAACAAAATTACAGTAGAATTTTGCAATTTCCCACAATTCAAAAGAACCAGTAACCCTAGAACTTTAATCCAGAAAACCGCTGACCAACACAAAACAACCCTCCACAAGAATCACATTCAAATAGAAATAGTGATAAAGAAAGTAACTCATGGGATTTTGTGCCCTACAAAAAATCAAACCCTGTTGTAATTGCTTTGAAAAAACTCTATCTTTGGCTCTGGACCGCTTCAAAAACACTTGAATGCCCTTGTGGTGAAGATAGCCTAAAATTAAATACTTAGAATTTATGAGAAATGGCCAGAAGACGTCTCGTCCACCATTAAAGCTTACTTGTACGCCGCGCCAATGACTTCAATTATATTTGACGCAAATTTAAATCTTCACCGTCGATCTCTTGTTTCTGTCAGATTATCGAACGGTCACCTTCAAAGAAGCTGAAAACATCTCCACATCATTATCAAGGACCCACCATAATACGCAGTGCCAAAAGAATACACATGGTACCCGCCCACGATATCACAATCATTAAACTCCCTTCAGTTTAGGATCACGCGATAGTGGGAAACCGTTGATTCCCTTCATCGGTGATCACGATCATACATAACAGGGAGCAACATCAATACCTATCCATTGAGCAAATTTTTTCAACAAGGTTAAAACATCGCCATTGATCATGAGCACGTGCATCTCACATGTGGTTTAGTAACCCACTCCATAATGCACTAAAGTCTGATACACATATTAAACACTTTTTTTTACTCTTTTCAGGATCAACAAACTGGGACATGTGGCGCCTGCCCATGATATCATGATCACCAAATAGCCAGTGGTGGTGTCATCATCAATGAGATCATTGTGGAGTCGTCAAAATCAACCATATAGGAAATTGACAAACATCAAAATAACCCTTGTAAAACATTAAAAAATACTCAGGGAAGAAAAATAAGGGGAAAGGGATTACCATTCTAGGGCAACGACAGTCGATGACTCAATGTTGTTTTAAAAGCGTGAGGCACAGACTGACCCAGATTTTAATAAATAAAAGAGGCAGACGAAATATTTAGCATTTTTATTAAAAAGGGGCCTGGCCTAGATGATTCAATGGGAGATAAGTTGTTTTTAGAACCCCTCCTCTAAAGGTAACAATAGAAAAGACCCAACCCAAAGATAGAACACCAAGGTTTCATGGAAGCAAAGCAAAATTCCAGCCCTAGGTACCTTCCGAATAATCAAGACAAACTAGTAACAAAAGGAAACCAAGGACTTAAATTTGAGGCTCCATCAGATCAAACTATTAAACTACATGAGAAATAAATGAAAACAGTAAATGCATATGTATGTGTATTTGTAAATGTAGGTGTAAAATAAATAAGAATAATGAAAATTATAAAAGAATACAAGGAAAGGTCTCCTCCCTTCTTGGTAGTGATAACCTCTGATAGGGAGGCTGGAGGAATCAATCACAGATCCCTGCACTAGGCCTTGTCATAGACCTCCTTGGTGTAATTTTTGTTCCACCTTAACCTATAGGAACTCTACCTTTTCTAAGTTCCCCTTGTTCTCCTAGCCAACCTCACTATCTTGACAAATTTTGAACAACCAAACCAATCCTTGGTTCAATGCTTCACTCTCCTTTGGCCCTTAATCTGTCCTAAAGGCCAAATAACCTCAACCTTCTTCTAGGTTCTTGCAGGGGTTTGAAAAGGTTACAAAGACTTCAAAATGGCTTGTCTAGGGTTCTTAGACAACCACAAGTTTCTAGCTTACCATCGTTTTCAAAAAATGCTCTCCTAGGGTTTGAAAGGCTAGTAGCCTTTGAGCCACTATTAGGTCTCCAATTCTAAGAAATTTGGCTATTGTTCTTAATTTTGAAAAACAAACCCCAATCTTTTTCTTTGATTCTCATTCCCTAAGGCTACCTCTTAAGGAATTTTGGGGTCTTGAGGCTTAGAAGGTCGTACAATGCATTGTTCTTAGAAATGAGTCTAAACTAGGGCTTCTAAACTGTTCAAAGTCGTTTATATACTGTCAAAAATTTCTCCTCCTAAAAGGTTTGATAGGCTCTCCTCCTTATCACCATACATGTCCAAGACCTTCCCCTAAATTCTCCAAATAAAATTTTTCAAAAATCTTTTTTCCCCTACAAGTTATCCACGCTGTCCTGTAGCCTTTTCTAACCGGGCTCTTCACTAGCCCGCCTAGGGCAAGGCTTTTCTCCTAGCTCCTACAACCAAAAAGAACCTAACACCTACCATATTTACAAGCATAGATCCTAGGCACATTTCCCAAAAGGTCATACAATTTGTATAGTGGGAAGGTGCCCTAGGTCTCCATTCTTAAAAATTGCCTACTACAGGCCTGAAAATGACAGGAAAACAAAGTATTTACAACCAACAGATGGAAAAAATATATCAATGAAAAATAATGGTACACCAAGCTTGTATATGACTACCACTACATTCTTCAACAAAGAAACAGTAAGATTCAATTCATTGAAGCTCAACAAGAATGCAAAGAACATGAAAACTATCTTTTTGGACGTTGTTTCACCAGCTTCACAAAATGCCACTTCAAAATAAAACATCTAACCCTCTTCCAAGGTTGAGGCATGCCTTAAAAATTTTCTCACAACAACTTAGATGCTTGGGTCGAGCCTTTTAGAAGGCCTAAAACAAACTTTGTAAAACCCACTGTGGTTTCAAACACCTTGCCAACACTAGACAACTTAACATAATGATATTGTAAAGCTATTGAGCACTTGTCACCTTCTTTACCAAAGTTCAAAAACAACCCAAAGCACCTAAAATAATGGTCAACATGATCTTATGATAGCACAACAAAATTTGGACTTCAAGCAAAACTCCAACAATAGTCCTTTCCCAGGTGCTCCTGCACCATTCTCCCCCTCTTAGCACAAACAACTAAGGATTGGAAGGAGGAATCAGAGACATATCAATGCCTTGCTTCTTAAGTTCTACTTCTTCTACCCAAGTAGCTTCAGATTCATGCTTATTCTTCCATTTCACAAGATGCTCCATGTACACCTTGTGCCTTGTAGTCTTCTTCACTCTTGACTCCAAGATCTTCTCTGCTTGTAGCTTGTCTTGATGAGGGAAGGGTACATTTCTGATTTCCTTGAGAACTTCTTGACTATTCTGATCCACATCCTTGACTGATCCCATGTACTTGATCAAGTCAGCTACATTGAACACTGGAGAGATGCCCAAATCTGATGGTAACTCCACCTTGTATGCATTCTTGCCATATTTGGCCAATACCTTGCATGGACCCACTCTTTTCATCTATAACTTGGTTGACATTCCCTTCTACAATCTAGATTTGTTGAGGTGGACCATAACATACTCCTCAACTGCAAATTGTACATCCTTCCTTGATAAATCAACTTTCTCCTTCAAATTTTGGGTTGCTGCTATGATTGTTTTCTTGACCTACTCTTGAATCTCCTTCATGGTCTAAGTGAAGTCTTCTGCATGTCCACTCCTATTCGCCATAGATCCAAGGTCTTTGAATTCACAAATGCCTCTTGGGTGTATCCCATACACAACCTCAAAAGGACTTTTCCTTGTAGTTCTATTGACACTGTCATTATAGGCATATTCAGCTTGGGAGATAACCATATCCCATGTCTGTCCATAATCCTTGGTTAGACACCTTAAAAGATTTCCAAGCACCCCGTTAACCACCTCTGTTTAACCATCGGTCTAAGGATGGTAAGCTGATCCAAATGACAGATTTGTACCTAATCTGCTCCATAGAGTCTTCCAAAAGTGACTCATGAACTTCACATCTATGTCTAAAACAATGCTTAATGGTAATCCATGGATCCTTACAACTTCTTTGAAGAAAAGGTCAGCTATGTAGCTTGCATCATGAGTAGTTTTGCAGGGAATAAAGTGACTCATCTTACTAAATTTGTCTACCACAACATAAACATTGTCAAAACCATTCTTGTACTTAGGAAGACCTACCACAAAATCCATGCTCACACACTCCCATAGTCTGTTAGGAATGGGCATGGGTTGATATAAACCAACGTTACTAGCTCCTCCCTTAGCTTTCATGCATATAACACATTGTTCCACATATTTTCTGACGTCTCTTGCTAACTTAGGCCAGTAATAGAACCTTTTCACTAGTTCTAAAGTCTTATTGATACCAAAATTTCCACTAAGACTACCATTATGCTTTTCTTGAATCAGATTTTCCCTCATTGACCCTCTTGGAACACATAACTGATTGTCCTTAAATAACAGTCCATTTTTCAATGTATACTTAGAATATTGGCTATGAAAGTGATTCTCAAAATTAGAACATACCTTATAAGCTTCTGAGAAGTCTTCATCTTCACCATAGAGGTCTTTGAAACACTCTATTCCAATGCTCTTGAGCTGTATCTCCTGTCCTGTCAGTAATCTCCTGCTTAATGCATCTGCCACCTTGTTCATTTGCCCTTTCTTGTGCTTGATAGTGAATGTGAAGGCTTGGATGTATTCCATCCATTTCAAATTCCTATTACTTAACTTCTCTTGGGTGTTGATATAACTAAGTGCCTGGTTATCAGTAAAAACCACAAACTCTTTGGGTAACAAATAATGCCTCCACTTCCTAAGGGACTGCACTAAAGCATATAACTAGATCATAGGTAGAGTACTTTTGCTTGGCTTCATTGAGCTTTTCACTAAAGAAGGCTACAGGCCTACCTTCTTGACTAAGTACTCCTCCTACTGCTACTCCACTTGCATCACACTCAACTGTGAACAACTTGTCAAAACTGAAGGCAATAGAATTGGTTGAGTTGACTTCTTGTTTCAATTTTTCAAACCCTTTATCTAGCCTCTAGAGTCCACTTAAACTTTGTTTTAGACCACCTTTGATAGTATGTAGGACTAGTGCACATATGCCACTAAAATTCCTTATGAATTTTCTATAAAATTGGGCTAATCCATGAAAACTCCTTACATCTGTTGTTGTGGTTGGTGTGGGCCAGTTTAGGATGGCTTCCACCTTGCTTGGATCCATCTTCAACGTTCCTTGGGATACTACAAAACCCAAGTACACAAGTTCCTGCTTGAAGAACTCACACTTCTCAAGATTGATTGCCAACTTCTCCTCTTGCAACCTTTTAAGAACCATCTCCACATGCTTCAAGTGTTCTTCTGTTGTCTTACTGAAAATCAGTATGTCATCAAGGTATACTACCACAAAGATTCCTGTGAAATCCTTAAGCACTTCATTCATTAGTCTCATGAACGTGCTAGGTGCATTTGAGAGGCCAAATGGCATCACTTTCCACTCATATAACCCATCATTTGTCTTAAAAGTTGTCTTCCACTCATCACCATCCTTAATCCTGATCTGATGGTACCCACTCTTGAGATCCAACTTAGTGAAATACTGTGCTCCTCCAAGGCAATCCATCAAGTCTTCTATTCTAGGAATTGGAAACCTATACCTAATTGTGATTCTATTTATTGCTCTAGAATCAAGTACAAAGTCTCCACTTACCTCCCTTCTTTGTTGCTAAAACCACTGGCACTGCACATGGGCTGATGCTCTTTTGAATTAGTCCTTGATCCAATAATTCTTGCACTTGCCTAGCTACCTCTAGGTTCTGCTCAAGTGTAAGTTTATATGCTGCTTTGTTAGGCAATGGCTCGAGGTATGAAGTCAATTTGATGACTTATTAGCTCTCTTTGGAGGTAAAGTTGCAGGTGTACCATCACTAACTATGCTCTTGTACTTATCAAGCAACTTTTGGACTGCTTCTAGTAAGACTATCTTTTCAGCCTTTTCTTCCTCTTTGGACTGCATCATGATCACATATCCTTCATTCCCTTGGTGTAGGTCCTTAAGGAACTCCTTACCACTACTCAACATGATGTTAGGCACCTTTGACTATCCTTCATCTTCCTCTGTCAATGACTGCAGTTTGAAGGTTCTTCCATCCTTCTTGAATGAGATGGTGTTCTCTTTCCCATCATAAATGGCACTTCTATCATATTGCCATGGTTTCCCTAGTAGGATGGCATGCATCCATGGGTAATACATCACAAACCAACTTGTCTTTATAGCCCAATTGAAAATTCCACCGTATTTTCTCATTCACTAAAACACTCTGCCCTTTATTCAGCCATGTGACCTTGTAGGGGTTATTGTGAGGTACCTTCTCCAATTTAGCTTAGTTACTACCTCCTCTAAGATTATATTGTCTGTTGAACCTGAATCCACAATGACTTTGCATACTTTCCCAAGTATCTTGCACCTTACTCTAAAAAGAGCTCTTCTTTGCTTAGGTTCCTCTTTGACTGGCTGCCTGATCAAACTCTGTTAAACATCAGATTTTCTCCTACCTCAGATTCTATGTGACTGATTTCAGATGCCTTAGGACTCATAGTGTCCTCTTGTGCATAGGCCACTCTCTTTTCATTGCTAGAAGAGGATGCTTTCTCCGGACACCTATAAGCAGGGTGACCTAGTTGGTTACAATGATAACACTTCATGTTTGCAAAGTAAGAATTACTCCTACCCGCCCTATGCCTCTGTTTGAACCTCCTTAAGGTCCTATTCCTCTGCCCTCCTCTTTGAAGATGTTTCACCTCCTTGCTGTTCGAGTTTGGATTCTCCTTGATTTATTTGGTCATTGCCTCTACCTTGGTAAACCAATTTGTCCCTTTGATCTCTTTGATCTCTACCTTTGCCCCTAGAAGACTGATCTTGCTTCCTCTTGTTCCCCGTAGGACAGGTTGGATTGAGTCCTCACTGGCTCAATGCTCTGGGTCTCCAATAGATAACCCCTTGGTGTTTCTCTCCACCACTCAACCTATAGGTCCTAAAATTTATTAGGCACCCCTGGTCACTTGCCAACCCTACTATCAATTCCAGTTTGCTGCTACTAAATAGTTCTTGGTTCTTTTCCTCACATTCTCCATCTAGCCCTTAATCCTTTTAAAGACTAGACAACCTCTAAATCCTCCTAACTTTCTTGCAGGGGTGTGCATAGGCTTTCTTGACTTCAAAATGGTCTAGGAAAAGTTCTTTTCTAAGCTCAAATCTCCTTTCTTCTATCACTGCCACCATACCCTAGGTTAGGGTTTTAGGAGGGCTAGTAGCCCGTGATCCCTATTAGGTCTCTTAGCCCAGGGTTTTAGGTTATTACTCCTCCCTACTCAGTGAACACCAAAACCTAAAAGAAAAAACCCTGGCTCAATTTTGGATCACTTCAAGATTTTTGTGGTTTCAGACCTTCTCAGGCCGTACACAGGGTTATCATTGATTTTGATAAATTTAGGGCTTTTTAAGCCTTTTCTTAGACACACAAAGGACTATATTCTTCCTTCAGCCACCAAATGAATTGGTGATGACTCCTGCCTCTTGTCAGAGCTTTGTAAGGTCCCCTATAGTCTTTATACACTTTGCATTGAATGGAAATTCATCACCCCTGCGTTAGGACTGTGCAACACTGTCTTTCCCAAACCAGGGATAAAACAACTCGCCTAGGGAAAGATCCTTAGCATGCTTTTTGAACTTTTACTAACTCCTATATTTACATTATGTACAAGGATGGAGTCTATCTTTGTTTCCACTGCATCCATACTCCTTGGTACAGACAGAAAACAAGCTAAAACTCCATTTTTCTGAGATTACTAGTCAAAACAACAAAGTAGGGAAAACACAGTATTTACAAAACAACAGAAAGTGATGGAAATACAAATTACTAAACCAGATAAAATGCTTCAAAAAGCTTCAATACATGTTATTCAATTCAACAAAAACTTTCCTCAACTCATTTCTTGCAGCTATCACACGCAAGAATAGAAAAATAGAACTTTCACAACAAAAATCACTGTTTCTCTTATTGTTCTCCTAAAACTGCCAACATTCAAACATCTAACCCATTCAAAGGTTGAGAGATCTCTTTTTACAATACCAAGAAATAGTTAGGTTTTCATTTTTGAGCCTAAGAACGGCCAAAAGCTTAGCGTTGGAAAACAGAGTGTGTTTTGCAACATTTGTCTAAAGCTTAGGGAACAACCACAAAAAGGATTCCCAACTTATTCAACTTTCAACCTAAGAAACAAAAGGTCCTCAATCACAATCTAGATGGTGTTAAAGAACTTACACAACAAAATAAAATTAATTTTGAAACAAGAATTCAAAATATGCTTGCACTTTGGTAGGTGCTCCTGCACCAGTTCCTCTCTTCAATCTTTATGGCCAACTGATAGCATTGGTGGACTGTCTTGGGACTTAGTAAAGCCATCTCCTCCTAAATGTTCCACTTCAAGCCATTAATGTACCTAGCCACCTTGAGACTCTCATCCTCTGTCACATTAGACCTCATAGAAAGCTTTTGGAACTCTTCAGTATAGGTGTTTACATCTTGTTCTTTTTTCCTTAGACTTTGCCTCTTCTTGTGCAACTAAGTCTCATAGTCATCTGGCATGTAGGCTTCCTTGACCTTAGCAACCATTCCTTTCCAAGTTGATATGGGTTGTTTTCCTTCTTTCTCCCTTTCTGTCTGAATGAACTTCCACCATGTCAAGGTTGATCCTCTCAATCTTGACTTAGCAACCTTCACCTTCTGAGCTTCAGTGACTCCATCACACTCAAAGTGATTCTCCATGCCTTCTATCCAGTCCATGACTAAATCAGGTTCCATTTTTCCACTAAAAAGTGGTATACCTTCAAGTGCTTTTCCACTCAAGGCTTTCAATGCCTTCAAGAAGGGCTCCTGGACTGCAAAATAGGGTCAGGTTCAGGGGTCTTATCTTCCTCTACAACCTCTTCTTCCTTTGGTACCCTTCCTTCCAACTTCACATTGTTCAATGCTTGCTCAAGCTGCTCTATTCTTTCTTTCAGTTGCCTATTTTCTTCCTCCTGACCTTCAACCATCTTGGCCAACTTTGCATTTGTCACCATGGTGAAAGAATCACTTGACTCAACCTCTAACATATATCACTCTTTCCCAAATCTTTTGCTTGCTCTGATACCAACCTGATAGGGAGGCTGGAGGAATCAATCACAGATCCCTACACTAGGCCTTGTCATAGACCTCCTTGGTGTAATTGTTGTTCCACCTTAACCTATAGGAACTCTACCTTTTCTAAGTTCCCCTGGTTCTCCTGGCCAACCTCACTATCTTGAAAAATTTTGAACAACCAAACCAATCCTTGGTTTAATGCTTCACTCTCCTTTGGCCCTTAATCTGCCCTAAAGGCCAAATAACCTCAACCTTCTTCTAGGTTCTTGCAGGGGTTTGAAAAGGTTACAAAGACTTCAAAATGGCTTTTCTAGGGTTCTTAGACAACCACAAGTTTCTAGCTTACCATCGCTTTCACAAAATGCTCTCCTAGGGTTTGAAAGGCTAGTAGCCTTTGAGCCCCTATTAGGTCTCCAATTCTAAGAAATCTGGCTATTGTTCTTAATTTTGAAAAACAAACCCCAATATTTTTCTTGGATTCTCATTCCCTAAGGCTACCTCTTAAGGAATTTTGGGGTCTTGAGGCTTAGCAGGCCGTACAATGCATTGTTCTTAGAAATGAGTCTAAACTAGGGTTTCTAAACTATTTAAAGCCATTTATGGATTGTCAAAAATTTCTCCTCCTAAATGGTTTGATAGGATCTCCTCCTTATCACCATACATGGCCAATACCTTCCCCTAAATTCTCCAAAAATAATTTTTCAAAAAACTTTTCTCCCCTGCAAGTTATCCACGCTGTCCTATAGCCTTTTCTAACCGGGCTCCTCACTGGCCCGCCTAGGGCAAGGCTTTTCTCCTAGCTCCTGCAACCAAAAATAACCTAAAACCTACCATATTTACAAGCATGGAACCTAGGCACATTTCCCAAAAGTCCGTACAATTTTTATGGTGGGAAGGTGCCCTAGGTCTCCATTCTTAAAAACTACCTACTACAGGCCTAAAAATGACAGGAAAACAAAGTATTTACAACCAACAGATGGAAACAATCTACCAAAGCAAAATAATGGTACACCAAGCTTGTATATGACGACCACTACATTCTACAACAAAGAAACAGTAAGATTCAATCCATTGAAGCTCAACAAGAATGCAAAGAACAGGAAAACTGTCTTTTTGGACGTTGTTTCACCAGCTTCACAAAATGCCACTTCAAAATAAAACATCTAACCCTCTTCCAAGGTCGAGGAATGCCTTAAATAGGCCCTCACAACAACTTATATGCTTGGGTCGAGCCTTTTAGAAGGCCTAAAACAAACTTTTTAAAACCCACTGTGTTTTCAAAAACCTTGCCAACATTAGACAACTTAACATAATGATGTTGTAAAGCTATTGAGAACTTGTCACCTTCTTTCCCAAAGTTAAAAAACAACCCTAAGAACCTAAAATAATGGTCAACATGACCTTATGATAGCACAACAAAATTTGGACTTCAAGCAAAACTCCAATAATAGTCCTTTCCTAGGTGCTCCTGCACCAACCTCCTCCACACACAACCCTTAAAAATTATGAATAGAGGAATATAATATTTGAATAACTCAAGTTTATTCTCTCCTACTTGATGCAATTAGTCATTTTATCCTTACAAACATTTATAGTGATTACTAGAGGCACATAGACCAATTCTTCATAATAGAAGAATTTGATCATACTTTTCCAATGATGGCATTATGAGAAAACCTTAGGTTAAATGAATAATTCCTAGCTAAGTTCTTTAAATCATGTCCAACCATCTAAGAGAAGACCACTACTATGTGTACTTGGATACCATGGAGAAAGGCTAGTCTTTGGGCTCTTTCATCAATCATCCTACCTTAAAACATACCAAAAATCTCCTAGCAATAGACATAGGAAGATTTAATATGACTTAAAAAAAATTATTGCCAAAGCGTAAAATTATGATGACTTAACCAGGCCTAGTACACACTCCCTCCCCGTTAACCACTTAGACATATGAAAATTAAATGTAAATTTGCTGCTATTTTTAGTCATGTAGGTGTCCAATAAACCACTTGGTGGTGTTTCCCTTCAAGTTTATTTTACTTGAATGAAGAGCAAAAGTCCTTTGATTACAATTAGAGAATACATTTGATGCCTTGGTTGTGTAACTGGTAGACCATAGTCACATTAAACACTTGTTACAAATTTTGGGAAAGTTTGGGATTTAAAATGTTAAGTAGATTTGATTTGTGATGGACACATTTGGACGGTAGTAACAATAGCTTGCAACTATCAAGACTTGATTACCTTTTATAACTTTGTGAAATTCTAGCTTATGAAATGATAGATTAATCATAATGTCACCTTTGGGATCACATCACCATGAAAAGAACTTCATCCAACATCCCACGAAAGTGTAGGTACCACCAAATAGGTATTTTTCAAATCTGTCTTCCTCGAGCGAGGGAAATTCAGGAAGAGAAGAGGAAAGCGAGACATGTAGTATGTCTAAAAGAGGGAGATCAACTAGAGGTCAAAAGGTTAGAAGAAAATTTTGTAAATGCATGGAAATTTTTCTTGCTGAAGGGGGGTCATCTTCTTATGATTATGAGAGCATAAGCGATGTTGAGGTGCCCTTGAGGTACAAACATCTACG
>VDFB02206813.1:0-23594 GCA_007258455.2 Sequoia sempervirens | reverse complement strand
TTGCAGTTGAGGAGCCTCGTCCTTCATCTCCTACTAGACCTCGTTGGGCTCGACAGACTCTTGAGTCAGCAGGTTCTCTTGTTGGGGATCCTTCAAATACTCAAAGGACTCGGTCACAATATCAGGATTTTCCACATGCTTATATTTCTAGTGCTTCAGATGCACAATCCTTTAAGGATGCTTCAGGAATTCCTAAATGGGATTTAGCAATGGAGAAAGAGTATAGTTCCATGATGAGGAATCACACATGGGATTTGGTTCCTCTTCCTAAGGGGAGAATGATGGTTCGATGTAAGTGGATCTATTGGACTAAGTATGCCATGAATGGAAGTGTGGATAAATACAAAGCTCGGCTTGTGGCAAAAGGTTTCTCACAGGTTCTAGGTGTTGATTATACAGAGACCTTTGCACCTGTTGCTAAGATGAACTCCATTCGCTTGACACTTGCTATTCTTGTAGCTCATGGTTGGGTTGTGCATCAGATGGATGTGAAGAGTGCATTTCTTCACAAGGATCTTCATGAGGAGATTTACATGGAGTAGCCACAAGGATTCATACAGGATTCTTCTTTGGTTTGTAGATTGAGGAAGTCTATCTATGGCCTCAAATAGGCCCCTAGGGCTTGGTATGCCAAGATGGATTCCTTTCTTCTCTCAGCAGAATTCACAAGGTGTCATTCAGATCCGAATGTCTACATTTTGTGACAAGATGGCTCTCACTTGCTACTTGTGCTCTATGTTGATGACTTGATCATTACAAGGAGTACCTCATCCATCATTGGAAGTGTCAAAGCTGCTTTGCAGGACAGATTTTCTATGAATGACTTGGGCCTTTTGCACTATTTTCTCGGGATTGAGATCACACAGTCAACTTCTGGGATTTCTCTTTCTCAACCCAAGTATGCTCTTGATCTTCTAGTCCAATTTCACATGGTTGATTGTAAGCCTGCTTCGACTCCCTTTCTTTTAGGATTCAAGCTTGAGGCTAAGTGTTCTACTCCAATTGTTGATGCCACTTTGTATCGTCAGCTTGTTGGGAGTCTCATCTACTTGACTCACACACACCCTGATATCTCCTTTGCAGTTGGCATGGTTTCACAGTTTATACAAGAACCACATGAGCTTCATTGGAAAGCAGCCAAACGCATCTTGCATTACATACAGGGTACACATGATCATCATGGGATTCACTATACAGCAAGTACATGGCTTACCTTGGTGGGATATATAGATTCTAATTGGGCTGGCAATCTTGATGATCGTAAGTCCACTTCTGGCTATAGCTTTCATCTTGGTTCTGGCCCCATTTTTTGGCAGAGTAAGAAGCATCATGCTATTGCTCTTTCTTCGACTGAGGCTGAGTGTCGAGGGGTTGTTAATGCCGCTACTGAGGCTATTTGGCTTCAGAATATTCTCACTGAGTTTGGCTTCACTATTCCACATCCTACAGTCATTCATTGTGACAATCAGAGTGCCATCTAGATCTCGAAGAATCTAGTTCACCATTAGAGGACCAAACACATTGAGATTCATATGCACTACATTCGAGAGTTGATACAGGAGCAGGTCATTGATTTGCAGTATTGTCCTATAGCAGAGCAGGTTGCAGATATCTTCACCAAACCCTTCACTGAGAGTATATATCATCATTTGTGAGCTCTCTTGGGGGTGTGGGATGTTTCATCTGAGGAGGTCACTTGACTCCTTCATTCTCTCTTTTTGGGGGGGATTTTTCCTCACTCGAGGTTTTTCCTTCTCATATTTTTGAGTTCATGTCATAAGATTACGACACTTGTCATAATCTTATGCCCTTCTATGTTCTCACCTTGGCTATATAACCAAGGGGTCTCCTATGTACTTTTGTACTGCTCATTCCATTCTATTTGCATTATTGGCAAAATACAGTTTATTCTTGTCATATTGCTTCTATCTCTTTTATGCTTGTGCTTTTTATTAGGCCTCTAGATCTTGGGTGGCTACCTTCATAGCCAATTCTTACAATTCTGAACAATCCCAAGCCCAAACACAGGCCAATTAGGGATGACAAAAACATCTCCAATAAAAGTGTCAAGGGTAGAAAAAGACCCAACAAGAGTAATAACACCCAATAGGGCATCATTGGCAGAGGCAATGACTACATCAAAAGAGCTCATGAAGGTAGTTGTAGGAGGGGCACGGGAAGGAGAGTAATTCAAATGGCAAGCGAGAGAGTGTCATTTCAAGAAAATTACTTACTATATATAGTTAGGGTATGTTTACCACTATACAATATTATTTTCCCCATTCATTTACATCTAATACATGATGACATTAGTCACAATTATTTGACACTATTAATTATAGTATGACTTATTGACACACAATTTCATGTATTATGTGATGGTGTATTCATTATAATCTAAGTTATTTTTCTTGTGGTAGCATTTATAACCTACATCTTCATGACAAAATTTCATATTTATTCTTGATCATCCTAGGTGGTGATACTCACATTGTTTTTATCCGATGAGGCATACTTTATTGTGCTTATGATGACTTATTATTGCCTTATCATGAGGGGAAACCTCAGGGGCATCTAATACAATTCTCCTAGATATTTTCTTCAATATTTATCTTATACCTATTATTTTTTGAGCTTATATGGTGTTATAGATATTAATGCTTACTATGTTCTTGATGTGGTTACATAATTCTTATCTATCATCTATGGTTGTTCTTATCTTGTCATTTTCCTATACTAGGGGCAACATTTTACACATGCCTCGGTGATTATCTCCAACTTGTGTGTTTATATACTCATCACATGATAACATCTTTGACTATATTGCATGTTTTATCATGCTTATATATTCTCTCCTCTTGTCCAATTTTTTACATTATATGAATGCAATCAATTGGAAGGGGCATATATTAGCACTATTGTTCTTCATAAATTTGATTGCAATGATGTAGTTATGATAAGATCATTTGTGGTGCCAAATAGAACTTCATTACCATATCTGAATGGAGAAATGTAATCATTCTATTTGTAGTTGGATTCTATTGTATATCTACCTTTGACACCTCATCTGCATAGTTAGTCATTTTACATTTCTGCATAACTAGAACTTTTAAAAAAAATCTATACCAAACAAAATCTCTTACTTTTCTCCTTATCTCACAATTTCTTCGTTGCATTATTTCTCGTAAATTTCGAGGTTTCCATGAACAACTAATTTTAAGTACATTGATTTAATTAACCTAAATTGAATAAGGAAATCATTATTTTTCTGTACTAGTATAAACTAGAGGGAAAAAATAGTAATCTCATATAAAATGAATTTGTGACTATCGAGCTTCTCCATAACACTAAAGTATCATACTGTGCACAATTAGTAGATAATAATTTAACTTTTTTGGGCGTCTTATGCAGCGACAACCTAAGAACATACAGTTCCAAGTTAGCCGATCTGACAAATTCCCTTATAAAACTTATCCTTCAGGGTCTGGGACTCAACAAACATTTTGAGATTGATTTTGTACAATGTGAAGGTTTGCTTCGTCTCAATTATTTCTCTGAGTGCGAAAAAGGAAGCAATGCAAATGGCATTGTTCTCAAAGAGCACAAGGATGTCGGCGTGATGACAATCCTTTACAATGACCAAGTGGGAGGTCTTGAAATGCGCTCCAAACAAGGCGAGTGGTTCAGTGTAAAACCTCTGCCCACATCATTCATTGTGGTCATTGCCCAGGCCCTAAAGGTAGACTAATTCCACAGTTTTTATAAAGCTATTTTAGTTCAATTATTTTCTTAAGATGAATGGTGATATTTTTTTGGTTGCAGATTTGGAGCAATGATAGATTTTGGAGTGCAGAGCATCGTGTAGCGTATGGAGGGAAGGAACCAAGGCTTTCTGTGGGATTCTTTTGGAATTTTCCCAAGGAAAAGGAGGTACGCGTACCAGAGGAGCTCATAGATGACCACTATCCACGTCGTTATAAACCTTTTCTTTTCAAAGACTACAGAAATGATCAAGTCCAAGGAGGTCCTCTTGATATTTTTCTTTAGTATTTAGTAATTTTTAAAATAGAGGAATTATTTATTTTTAAGTATGAATGGAGTGTAAATTTGTTTTTTTGGATTGTTTGTTTTGTTAAACTATTTAATATTTAGTAATAAGTATCAAGGTAGTGACGGAGGTATTTGTCTTTGAAATATTGTAACGATAAAATATGTTTTGTCTTGTAAAATTGTATTATTAGAATGAGAATCTAGTTATTGATGAGCAAGTGATTATTCAATAAAGTACTTTTTTTATATTGATTATTTATTATTATAAATGAGAATTGCGATAATTTATAATTATTATATAAATAATTATAATAATGTCTAAATTATTAGAGTTATTGATGATCAACTTTACTTGATAAAGTATCTTTGTAGATTGATTTTTTGCTATTGTAAATGCGAGTTTTAATACTTTTAAATTTTCATATAATTCTACGAACTTTATGCAACATGTTTTTAGATTTGTACCTTATTTTCATCAATGATTCGATAGCTGAAATTGTATTTGAAGTAGAGGTTAGACGATATTGGATTGCACAACACACTATTATATTAATTGTGTATTATTAAGTACATGCACCTTCAACTCTTCCTAATCATTTTTGTACAAAAGTAATGAAGTAAGATTAGATAATAATAATAACACATTGTTATAATATAGTAGAACCAAATAGAAATGATGTCCGCAAAATCTTTAGACAAGAATAATTATAAATTACATTTGTAACAAATGTACATATCCACTCATTTAAATTAAAACACAAAATATGCTAAAAATCTAAAATTAATAGATCAAAAGTATATTTAAACTTCAGATATTTACTCAATACAGGTGAAAATTTGAGATGTATTTCTCCCACTTTATATTTTCAACCATTTAAATATGATGTACATAAAGTAAATTTATAATAATTTATAAGAAAGGGTATCTATCTTATATATAGTAATTTAAAGTAGCAGTTATGTCATGATATTACATTGAGTTGTCAATCAATTCCTTCTTTATCAAGCAAAAATATGTCTTTATGTGTGTATTGTGCCACATAGAGACTAATAGTTACCTTTGAAATATTGTAAGAATATAATTTATTTTGTAATACAAAAATTTAACGTAAATGGGACTCAATTAGTATGCATTGTATTGTCTTTAATTTTGTCTATTTGATTTATTTTAATAATTAGTTTCAATTTTTTTTTAATTTTTAATATACAATATTTGACATATTTCTTCTCTTTATAAGATTTTTTTTTTAAATATCTTCGAAATAAAATAAAATGGATATGAAATTGTTGATAAAGTGGTGTGCATGTTTCCTTAGTTTCTATTTGATACATGCCTATTTTGAAGACTTGATCTTTATTTTTGTTGATGTTTGACCAAGCATGATAATAAAGTTATCTTAGTAAAAATTTATTCATGTTGAGTTGTGATCAATAAGTAATCCTTGTAAAGCTTTATTCATGTTGAGTTGTGAACAACAAGTGGTCCTATGAAATGTTTATTCATGTTGAGTTGGAAATATATATTGTTGTTGTTGAAGAGTGTTACTAGTATGTTTGAATTTATATTATATTTCATCAAATTTAAGTCAAAATAAAAAAATAGATCATCATTGTTGTAATTACTTTGTCATGATAGAGAAATTACAACATAGTTGAAAGTATTGTTGATAGTGACTAATTAAAAGTCTAGCAAATATTAATTGTTGTTGTTACTTTATCATGATGTATAACTTAAAAATTTTCCATAATATTGTATATAGTGCTCTTTCTACATGACTGTTGCTCAATTTTCACCTACGAGCTCAATCGGGTAGGATTAATTGCGTTTCAGATGTTCATAAGGGTTGATTGATAACATTGGTATCGAGGGTTAGGTCATGCGTCTGATGACATTTCACAAGGAGCTCATTCGAAGAGTCTACCTCAGTAATTTTGGCACAAAAATCACCAGAGAAAGAAGTCGGCAAGACCTTCTTGTTGTCTTACCGACTAGCAGTACGTTCTATGTGGTTGAATAAACCAATCGCCAGGACTTTCGGGTCGCCAGGAGTCTTCATGTATCTCTCTGCTTGTAAGGGGTCATGCCGACAGTTGTTCATCAGGAAGCTCTCGGCATAAGGTCTTGTCGCCCGCTGAGAGGTCTTCCCAACCGGCGGGAGTTACACTGACAGTTATTCACCAAGTTGGCGCCAGGGGAGACGGTTTGCTTTCGGTAAGAGGTCTCGGTGAATAAACGGAGTCTCACCAAAGGGGGTTTCACCATCGGCATAAGGTTTTGCCTTCGGTATGAAGTCTCGGCGACTAACAAGGGGTCTCACCGAAATGAAGAGGGCCCGGGCAAATAGGTGGAGTTCGCTAGGAAGTCCCGGCGACAAACGAGTGGTCTCGACGAAAAGAGATGTCAACGGGGAGACAAGAGGGAGCTCGGCGAGAGGTCTCACCGACCGTTGGTAATTTCCCCGAAATGAAATGAGATCACCAAAAGATAATGGGTTTGGGAAGAAGTCCCGCCAACAAAAAGGGGGTCACAACAAAGTCTGGCCGAAACAAAAGGAGCTCGGGGAGAAATACTTGTATCCGCCAGGAGGTCTGGCTGAAGCGCGGAGGTTTTGTCGAATGGGTTTCCCCTTCGGTATGATGTCTCAGCGAAAGGGAGCTGATCTTGCCGACATGGAATGGTGGTCCCCACCGGGGAGTCTCAGTGGAAAATTTGAATTCAGCGAAAGGTCCCGCCGACCAAAAAGGGGTCTCAGCGAAAGAAAGGAAGTCTCCCCGACCATGAAATGGACTCGCTGATAGTATATTGTCTTCGACATGAGCTCTCACTAACACACGATGTCCTTCCGATGGAGGAGCACAGCAATATAACTCACAAAGAGCGGTATGACCTCCTGCCAACTAAAGGAGCTCTTGTCGAATGCGGATGACTAAGCAATGGAAAGGGTATCAGTGCGACTCAGTGAAGCTCGCTATGACTTCTAACCGATGCCGATTGTCTTGCCGATGGGTTTTGGTGGTATCAATATGACTTCTACGGCTCACCGACTATCACATGTTTTTTCGATGGTTGCAGGAGGGTATAATCGCATCGGGGAGACACGATTAGTGTCTCACCAACATGCAATTCTGCAGGAAGAGCTTTTGACCGTCTGAAGAATCTACGTGGAGTGTGCCCAGAGAATCAGAGGGAGCTACAGGCGAACCGTGGCAGTTTGACCAGTTAGAGAAAGATCAATAGAATGTGAGTCGACATGGACCTGCTCTGAAGTTAGAAGCATTCAAGGCAGCTCAACCAGGGAGGTTTGAGAAGGACACAAAGACCAAGAGTGAATGTGGTAGTTGCAAAATATCAAGGAGGCCTTTCCTTGAGCGACTCCACACCGACATGGCCACGGGGATGCAGCATTAATTTCATCAAAAAGATCTGAGGAAGATTTATCCCGAAGGGAGATATTTTTGTAAGCCCTAAGGGGCCAACACTCTTTTGTATATAGGGCATTTTTTTCCTTTTTGTATATAGTTCGGACTTGGTACTTTTCTGCTTCTGTAACTTGTAGAGTTCTTTGCATAAGAGAGGCTATCTTTTGTAGCTCATGACAGACATGTATATCAATGTTCACCATTGAAATCAATAAGCATAAATGCTTCACCTTTTCAATCTCTCTATTAAATTGTGTGCATTCGTATAATTGATGAAACTACTTGTGAAACTGTATGATTCCTTGTGGTTATGTCTTATTTCAGCACCTTTCTGTAGAGCAATATGTATTTTGCAGGTTGTGAGATGTGTTATAGTGCAGTATTCTCTAGTTGTGAAGTTGTTTCTTCCTTCTAGGGGTGTAGCCATATGAACCTTTTCATGAAATGTTTATGCAGAAAACATATGTGATTGACTTATGTAAGACAATACTTTTGTCATTGACTGAAATTGTGTGTCTAAGATGTGTTATATGTCTCTCGAACAAATTTGGTGTAGCACCATAGGAGTAGTTTCTAATTTATGTATTCTTTCTTCCTTTACCTCACAAAGATTAGTAGTTTAGGTGATAGCACAAAGGAAGCCGGCCTTCTCCGGAGGTTCATTTCAACTTTAGGTGACCCACAGCCTTGAAATGATCCCATGTTTCTCTATAAAGCTTAGTTTTTATAACTTTGCATAGGGTGCATTTCTAGGAGATAACAGTTTTGGCACACCCAATGGGACAGAGAACTAATTGTGTCAGTCCCTTTTGTACCATGTATTACTACCATTTGGTGTGTATAGCAGTATTTTCTACCTTTGGAGGCAAGCTTTTAACATACCTGGCGACTCCAAGCCTGAAGTAACTGGTTTCAGCAGTCTAAGTGTTGGTTTCATGGTAGTGTGTCTTACCATTCACCATTTCATGAAGGTATGGTGCCTGCATCTTTTTATCAATCATACCCTATTGAAGATACCGCTAGTTTTACTCAAAATAATTATGTAGCAGCGAGTTACCAGCAAGCTCAATTGGCCTACCCACCCACCCCTGCACAAGTTCAGCAGTGGCATGCTTATGCTCATCAACAACCCCAGGAGGATTATTTTATCTCCAATTAGCAAATTTATTCTTCATATGAGCCTCAAAATTTAGATGAAATGAGTATAGAGAATATGTCTTTATATTTCCAAAATCAATTTGAAGAAATTGAAAATCAGCAGGAGGTCAATAGGCAGCAGGAGGAGCTTGCTTATCAAGCTTATATTCATCAGCAAGAAGTTGAGACACAAAGAGGATCCCATTTAGTACAAGAATTTGAACAAAGTTAGTCTAACTCTTCTGATGAGAAAATTTCTCAAATGCCCCAATCAGCTGCTTCCTTTTCAAATCCTTTCTTTGAGGAAGGACCTCACTACACAAGATTCAATGTTCCAAGCTTTGAATAGAATGAAACTTCTATTGAAAAGAAAGCAGAGGAGGAGCAACTTATTGATCAAGATGACTTAATCCTCTGGGAGAAGCTTAAGAATATGAATCCTTTGCATTTAGCCATTAGGTGTTATCAATTGCAGCAGCAAAGGATTGAGCAGCAAGAAGACACTTGTTTCGAAGAATCCTTGACTGTTCTAGAACCAATCAGTAAGATCAACAAAGTAAGTCTTCTAATTCTTGAATTAAGCTAGCACCTAAGTTTGAAATTCCAAATTTTAGGAGTTTTCATCCTGTGCAAAATCCTGTAGTTGAGGAAACTCAGTCCATTATCCCTCAAGAGCAGTCTTTTCAATTACAAAGTCAGCCTAGTGACAAGATAAAAGAAGTTTTTGAGGTAGATGAAACTCTTTTGGGTTTTGATACATTTGAGCATGAAGTTCAAAATGAAAAATTAGGGTTGTTACAAGTGATTGATGAACAGGGACAACTAGGACAACAAAGTTCTAAACAAGAAATGATAGCTGAACATGGAGTTATGTCATATTCATCTAATGAGCTTCCTAGTTTTGTTGAACAGAGTGATGAAACCTTGATTAACTTGTTTTCTGAACTTCCTGGTTTTGATAATGAGGTTGGAAAAAGCATGTCTAAACAATCATCAGTGATAGGGTTTCAACAGCAAAAAGGTGATAACACCAATGACAAGGTGTTCTTCCATCAAGATGAGCATGATCAACAAAAGTATGTCTTGAAAGATCATATAGATGCAATAGAGCAAAAGTTTGTCTTCCCTCAAGAGTGTCATCCTGAGGAAAACAATAGTCCTCTTATTATTAAGGGGACTGGTACTGTGCAAAATGATGAGGATTTGTTCTAGGATGACCTAGAGATTTTCATTTCAAGCTTGGATTATAAACGACCTTTTAGTGAAGTGCATCAGGTAGATATCAGTATATCAAATGAAAAAGAGCCTGTACCTCAATCCCTCACTGATTTACTTGATGAGCTTCCTGATTTTATGGAGGGAACTGAAGGAAAATTTATGATACAATCCCTAATGCCAAATGTTGATCAACATACTGAGGAATATGATGGTGGTGTGTTGATCAATATGCAGAAAATCCAAGACAACCATAACTTGACAGCATTTGACCAATTTGATAGGGTGAATGAAGTGGACATTTCACTGACCTCTGAGCCAATTCATTCAAATGAGATTACCATTATGTAAGACAGAGAAGAAGCATATTTTCACAAGAAAATCAGCATTAAGAGCAAGGAGTTTATCTTTTCCAGAGGATGCTCAATTAAATGTTTGTTTAACAACTAAGGAGAGCAGAGTGTGCTATTGTTCCAGAAAAATTTGATGCAGTTACTACATTAGAACAATAGGATATATCCACTTATCCATTTGTAGACATCAGTTTTTGCGATCAATTTGAAATGGTAAGTGGATTTATCTTTGTCTTTTCAAGTGTTCTGCAATTAGTATGGGCATTTTCTCTCTTTTGTCATGTTTTGTCTGCAAGTCATCAACTTGCAATTCATCTTTTATTAGTCAGGAGGGGTAGTTATTTCACAGAGCCAGTGAATGGTTTTATTTCACCAGCTTCTTTGATGGTTAGTTTAGGTTAGAATAGGTTTAGTTGTTTCAATTCCCTAAGTGTTGTTCCAACACATAAGTAGTTTCCATTCAGCAGTTTTTCCTATTTTCAAGAAATTATCTAAGTCATTTGTTTCTCGAGTCACAAATATGTTATGGCCATGTACAAAGTTGTTCCAGGTCTATTCCTGAGTTTTCCCAATGACTTCGTGCCCAATGGATAGGCCTAGGCTACTGGTTTCCATGTTTAGCAGGCAAACATTCAGCAAAGGTCACCAGAAATGTTGCTCAATTTTCACCTACGGGCTTAATCAGGCAGGATTAATTATGTTTCAGATGTTCATAAGGGTCGATTGATAACATTGGTATCGAGGGTTAGGTCATACGTCTGATGACATTTCACAAGGAGATCATTCGAAGAGTCTGCCTCAATCATTTTGGCACAAAAATACCAGAGAAAGAAGTCAGCAAGACCTTCCTGTTGTCTTGCCAACTAGCAGTGCATCCTATGTGGTTGAATAAACCAGTCACCAGGACTTTCGGGTTGCCAGGAGTCTTCATGTATCTCTCCACTTGTAAGGGGTCATGCCGACAGTTGTTCATCGAGGAGCTCTTGGCATAAGGTCTTGTCACCCGCTGAGAGGTCTTCCCGATCGGCGGGAGTTACACCGACAGTTATTCACCAAGTTGGCGCTAGGGGAGACACTTTTCTTTCGGCAGGAGGTCTCGGCGAACAAACGAAGTCCTGCCGAAGGGGGTTTCACCATCAGCATAAGGTTTTTCCTTCAGTATGAAGTCCTGGTGACTAACAGGGGGTCTCACCGAAATGAAGAGGGCTCGGAAAAACAGGTGGAGTTCGCTAGGAAGTCTCGGCAACAAACAAGTGGTCTCAACGAAAAGAGATGTCAACGGGGAGACAAGAGGGAGCTCGGCGAGAGGTCTCACTGACCGTTGGTGATTTTCCCGAAATGAAATGAGATCACCAAAAGATAATGGGTTCGGGAAGAAGTCCCGCCGACAGAAAGGGGGTCACAACAAAGTCTGGCCGAAATGGAAGGAGCTCGGGGAGAAATACTTGTATCTGCCAGGAGGTCTAGCCAAAGCGCGGAGGTTTCACTGAATGGGTTTCCCCTTCGATATGATGTCTTAGCGAAAGGGATTTGATCTCGCCGACATGGAATGGTGGTCCCCGCCGGGGAGTCTCAGTGGAAAATTTGAATTCGGCAAAAGGTCCCGCCGACCAAAAAGGGGTCTCGGCGAAAGAAAGGAAGTCTCCCCGACCATGAAATGGGCTCGCCGATACTATATTGCCTTCGGCATGAGCTCTCACCGACACACGATGTCCTGCCGACGAAGGAGCACAACGATATAACTCACAAAGAGTGGTATGACCTCCTATCAATTGAAGGACCTCTTGCCGAATGCAGATGACTAAGCGATGGAAAGGGTATCGGTGCGACTCAATGAAGCTCGCTATGACTTCTAACCAATGCCGATTGTCTTGCCAATGGGTTTTGGTGGTATCAATATGACTTTTGCGGCTCGCTAGGAGGTCTCACCGACTCTCACATGTTTTGCTGATGGTTGTAGGAGGGTATAATTGCATCGGGGAGACACAATTAGTGTCTCACCGACATGCGATTCTGCAGGAAGAGCTTTTGACCTCCTGAAGAATCTATGTGGAGTGTGCCCAGAGAATCAGAGGGAGCTACAAGCAGACCGTGGCAGTTTGACCAGTTAGAGAAAGATCAACAGAATGTGAGCCGACATGGACCTGCTCTGAAGTTAGAAGCATTCAAGGCAGCTCAACCAGGGAGGTTCGAGAAGGACACAAAGACCAGAAGTGAATGCGGTAGTTGCAAAAGATCAAGGAGGCCTTTCCTTGAGCGACTCCACATCGACATGGCCACAGGGATGCAACATTAATTTCATCAAAAATATCTGAGGGAGATTTATCCCGAAGGGAGATATTTTGTAGGCCCTAAGGGGCTGACACTCTTTTGTATATAGGGCATTTTTTTCCTTTTTGTATATAGTTCGGACTTGGTACTTTTCTGCTTCTGTAACTTGTAGAGTTCTTTGCAGAAGAGAGGCTATCTTTTGTAGCTCATGACAGACATGTATATCAGTATTCACCATTGAAATCAATAAGCATAAACGCTTCACCTTTTCAATCTCTCTATTAAATTGTGTGCATTCGTATAATTGATGAAACTACTTGTGAAACTATATGATTCCTTGTGGTTATGTCTTATTTCAGCACCTTTCTGTAGAGCAATATGTATTTTGCAGGTTGTGAGATGT
The DNA here is from genome assembly GCA_007258455.2 of Sequoia sempervirens. Classification (NCBI taxonomy): domain Eukaryota; kingdom Viridiplantae; phylum Streptophyta; class Pinopsida; order Cupressales; family Cupressaceae; genus Sequoia; species Sequoia sempervirens. Next base: position 10,745 of record VDFB02206813.1, on the reverse strand, counting down.
GTTATAGTGCAGTATTCTCTAGTTGTGAAGTTGTTTCTTCCTTCTAGGGGTGTAGCCATATGAACCTTTTCATGAAATGTTTATGCAGAAAACGCATGTGATTGACTTGTGTAAGACAATACTTTTGTCATTGACTGAAATTGTGTGTCTAAGATGTGTTATATGTCTCCCGAACAAATTTGGTGTATCACCATAGGAGTAGTTTCTAATTTATGTATTCCTTCTCCCTTTACCTCACAAAGATTAGTAGTTTAGGTGATAGCACAAAGGAAGCCGGCCTTCTCTGGAGGTTCATTTCAACTTTAGGTGACCCACAGCCTTGAAATGATCCCATCTTTCTCTAGAAAGCTCAGTTTTTATAACTTTGCATAGGGTGCATTTCTAGGAGATAACAAAGTCAAAATGCTATTTAAATAAATGGACTTAGTATAGCTTAAAAAGAAAGGTTTTTTTTTGTGTATTTTGCTAAAGCTCCTAGTAAAGTGACAAATTACTCTTAGAAAAAAATATCAATGTATAGGAATAAATTTGAAAGTAAATAAGAAGACATTAATAAATGACACATCATTCTTTAAAATCAAATTTATTTGTATTAATGTAAGTGGATATGACATAGATTTCATGTGGTGAAGTTTGTTTAGATAAATCCCATAGATAGCTAGCAAAGACATACATTTTTAGTTAGTATTTATCTATATACTTGAGTGGTGAAGAAACGCGAGGTTTGAGTGTATTATAGACTTGCTCGAAACTTCAAATGGAGGTGATAAAATCTAGAATGAGATAAAAAATAAATAGAGTTCAATATGTAAAGAATATTTATAAATGGTAGCATCTATAATGATTTCTTTCACATAGAACTTTAAATATCAAATGTAGACTTGTATTCTCAAGAACATGTTTTGTTAAATAAATAGATTTCAACATGTAGAGGACATTTATAAGTGGTAGCATCTATAATGATTGCTTTTGAAAGGAATTCTGGTGAGCAAAAACAACTTCCTACACTAATCTAAGTAGGGTAGAGTTACAAAAAAATCATTTTAACACCTTATATAGTTACAGTAATGAGAAACACATAGGAATAATGGAATAGAACAAGTACACAAGAAACAACATACACCAGACATACATGGGGAAAACCCTTTTGGGTATAAAACCCCACCCTTCGAAAGCACAATACTTCTATATCACTTCAAATAGGAGTTACAATACAGCCCAAGTACAAAGCTTCTACACAAGTGCTTCGTCACAAACACCTATTCTAGAGTTAACCTAGCAACACTTCATTACCTACAAAACAAACTATGCATTCTACAATGCAAGGCACTCAATATTTAGAGTGATACAAGCTTCAAGAAGCATCTAGAAGGAAAGGGGCATCCAAATCCACATGACACATGTAACATATTCCCTCACACCCCTTACAATGGTCAAACATGCAAATATTCCTTCCTCAAGCTTGGGTGCTTAGAATATGCTAAAAATAGCTTTGGAAGATTCCTTACACATCTTACAAGGTAAACCCACAAAATTGGTTTACAATTGTAGTGAGGAAGGAAAAGTTGCAAAAAAATGACCCCATGCAAAAAAAATTGGTTTTTGGGGGTTTGAACGAACTTTTGGTTCGAGCAAACCCATAGAACCCCCCTTCGAGCGAACCCATTAAATGTTGGGTCCCACATTTCCTAGAAAAATAAGCCAAGAAAATGATTGTGGAAAGGGAGTTCGCTCAAACCCCCCTAGTTCACCTAAACCCCTGTTTTCCCCCCTTCTCCCCCTTTGGCACCAAAAAACTCCAGAATTTTTCACTTCGAAGCTTGGGTTGAGGATGAAAATGGAGGATACTTCACAAACCCAACTAGATGATGGTAGTCCTCATAATGAGCTATCCAACAAATATAATTTTAATATATTTTGATTTTATTATGTATTGTTTTTTTAGTTTTATTAAACATAGGTTTTTCACCGAAAATCAAGCTCTCTGTTTTGCACATGTGGAAAAATAGCAGATTATCAACAAACAAATTGAAAAATATGAGTGCATTAGATATTGAAGTCCTTGATCCAACAAAAAAAAATTGAATTTCGATACAGACAAAATAAGTTTCATTGTATACGGTTCGCCTATGTCTGAATTGTAATTGGTTTGACTTCGAAACTTGATTAAGGAAAAATATTCAATAAAACACTATGAAACCAATTGGAAGCACTAGATATCATAGTTACAAATCTAAATTCGAAAAAATAGAATTTTATTCTTCATGAAAAAAAGTTATGTTGTATATGGTGAGCGTCACTCCTTAAAAATGGTGTTTACTGAAGAAACTGTTTTTTGAAGGAGATGGAAAAAGAAGTGCAATCTGATTCCAAAAATTTTGAAAAAAATATATTTAGAATCTACAGACAAAATTTCACAAATCACTAGTTGGCATCATCTTCAAATTCCTCACGATTTAGCCACTATAGGTGCCCGAAAGTGAAGATTTAATTAGAAAAAATTATTTCAGTGTCTAGTTTGGCCAAAAATTGTAAACCAGTATTGTGGGATCACCCTACAACTGTCATGGAATCTGTCATAGCTGACAACACTTACAACTATAAGAGAATCTATCATAACTGACCAAGAATACCCGATTCTCTTACAACCTATCATAACCCAACTTGGGCATCAACTTTCACCCATGCATGAAGATGCCTTATGACGCATCATAGAATATGTCATACCTGTCAAAGATTCCAAAGTGAGACGCCTATGTCCACTTGGGATGATTATGTGTCATCTAGTCACCTCCAACGAGGATGCCACCCAACCAATGGGTCCCAACTTGTGACATGATACCATAGGTAATTAAATAATACAAATTAATACAATAACACATCAAATTAAATCAATATTAGGACTCTAAGGTTGAGACACCTTAATCCCAACAACTTTCACATAGTTTTAAATATCAAGTGTAGACTTATATTCTCAAGAACATGTTTTATTAAATAAATAGAGTTCAACATGTAGAGAAAATTTATAAACGGTGGCATCTATAATGATTGTTTTTACATAGTTTTAAATATCAAGTGTAGACTTGTATTCTCAAGAACATGTTTTGCTAAGGAAAAAAGCTCCGCTCATGCATTACTCATAGGAAATTTATATTTTCTACATGCACACTTTTATCTCATAATATTATTTACATGCATATCAAGTGTGGAAGTTTGGTGGATGCTCATAAACAAACAAATCTCCAACTTGATAATTTCACATTTTTTAGCATGCTCTAATCATATTGCAAGGCTTCAATTCCTTCATTTTTATCTGTTCTAATTATATTATGTTTTTTAGCGTGCATAAAATTCCTTTTGTAATAATTTTAACATTTCAATAATAAAATGTATTACCTTAATCATTAAGTTAACTAAATTGCATTTACATGATATTATTATACTAATTATATTTTAATATAAATATATTTATATTAAATTATTGATTAAATATAATATAAAGTTTGTATTTATATTAATTACTATATCAATAATTTAATATTAATCTATTAATCATATTATTAATATTTACTATAATACTTATTAATTATCATTTCATCATTTTCTTAATAACAAACTAATTTATCATATAGTCAAGTTTATCTAAAATAGATATTAAAATTATTTAGTATTTAAGATTTTTAGTCTTTTAATAATTATGATACAATCATGAGGTGGAAATCATATACTTATGATTTAGTTTTAAATTACAACTAATAGATATTATAGTGAGCTCAATCTATTTGTACTTGTTAGTATTTATGGTCAATTAATTCTATTTTAATCAATATTACTTAATTATTAATAATTGTATTTCTAAAAAAATAGAAGCTAGATTTTTTTTATTCAATTTTTTTTATCATTTCTACAATAAAGATGTAGAATTTTTAATTAAAATTATTTTAAAAATTAATTATTAAAAATTTGATTGACTACTATATTTTAGATTGTATTTTGACTGGCTAAAATACTAGAGATTCTATTGTAAAAAAATTGAGGATGTTAATTCAAGGAGAAAAAGTAGATGTCATATTAATTTTATCTTTCATGAAAATAAACACTCAAACTCTTATATTATCTCTATCATTCTTTATTTTATGAGAAATTGAATTCTTTTGTTAGCTCATATTTACTTCCTTGTACCTTTATTATTAGCACTTTCCATTAGACAATAGTATTGCAATGAGGTTTTATTAACTTATTAACAATTATATTTGTAAAAAATTAGAAGTTCCAATTTGTTTCCTCTTAATAAAATATTTATCTATTCTAAAGTAAAGGTGCAATTTTTTTAACAAATTGTTTTAGAAATTAGTTATTTAAAATTTGATTTGCTAAGATATTTTAGATTTTTTTTATTGGATGTAAACTTTCACTTGTTATTTCAGCCTAAGAAATTGTAGACAATTAATCATTCATAGTACTTTTTTGACATTTCCATGAGTTACGTGGCCAACAACATGCATTGGCTCTATGTTCTTGTTATCCTTATTAATACTTGTTAGGAAATACTATTGCAATTAATATTCCTTAACTAGTTATTAGTAAATTGTTTGACAACAAATTACAAGTTAGTATTTTAAATTTTGTGAGGAAGTGTTTAATTTTTAAAAAGTCAACATACAAGTGTTTTTACTTTATAAAATTTTGAAATTATTTTTTTTCCAATATGATTTGCTAGAAAACTTTAGGTGTTAAGGACAATTTTTTTGGAGTCTTGGGCATAACCCATTTTCTCACAATGTTTGTTGGCATTTTTTTGTAGTTCATGCGAGTGGTTAGAGTAAATTTTTAGGAATTTTTTCTCATGTTCATAGATCTTAACACAATGGAAGAAATAATAAAGACATAATTTTAGCCATGATTTTCATTCTCTACACAAAATTAAATTTGGCTGAGAACATTTCGGACATACAACGAAATGAAGGGGAAGAAAACATGGTTCGAAGGTTGCAAAAACTAACAATGATTGTAGTGTCCCTCCAGTTGCTACTATGTGTTTCCGTTTTCCTATGTTCGTTTGTTGGTCGTTATGTTGTTTTAGATACTATATTACATCTTTTATTAGTTATGACACAGATGTTATGTTAGTTGTTATACTCTGTGGATGATACATTGGACATCGTGATCATCTGGTTATGTTTGTGTGATAACATTATGATAGACATGTGTGTGTTACATGGTTTATGTTGTTTCTGAGTTTTAATGAGGTTATCATGATGTAATTGTTGTTTATGATATAATGATGCTCGTCAGTCTTGGTGAAGAAGATAGTGTAGCACTACTCACTCATGAGTACCCTGCTACGCTACGATTCTTCTTCACGGTGTGTTTGTCAATATACAATTATATGTTTGACAGTTTTGTTTTATGCAGTTTGCAGGTACCACGTATCAGCTCCACCTGCTTGTCGGGTCTGAGTGTGCCTAACCCAATGGAAATATGTGGTTTTCCAGATAGTGTCAGGTATGTCATTGGCCATCGTCTTCATTGAACAAGTATTTGTTTGTCACCATTGTGTTGTTGTCTGGTCCCTTCGTGTCGTTCTTGTTTGTGTTGTTTTGTTTGGAAATTAATTATTTTAGTTAAATGGTTATTTAACTAACATATTAGATTAAAATGTTTATGTTTATGGTTTGATTTATTAAATTAAATTAAACATGTTATTTATATAAAAAGTGAATGTTAATTTTGTGAAAAAGTATTTATTTTAATGCAATTGTTGACTTAATTGTACAAATAGGATTTATATTAAAAGTAGATATTTTAAAAGAGGTTGTTTTCAACATGTTATAGAATTTGGATTTGGAGTGATCTTGAGTAAAATGGTTAAATTAGAACTGATTGATCAATTTTGAATGCATGTTGATTATCAATTAAGTCTTGTGATGTTGAGTTAATTAAAAATGCATTAAAAGCTTTTGGTTATGCAATATTTTTCATGGCAATTGATTTTGAAATGCTAAGAAGAAAACATTCACTACAGTAGATTTGAAAAAAAAAAGAGAGTTTTGCATGGCAATTTTCTGGAAAAAGCTTTTTGACAGTATTTTGATTTTTGGAAAAGTTTTGGTTGGAAATTGCTGAATTCTTCATCAAATTCTTGAGTGATTCGAACAGGAATAACAGGTTCTTCACTTTTCAATCTGTATTTTATTTTTAAAGAAATGAAAATTTTCCATTATTGTGTTTGAATGTTGATTGCTTCTGAAGAAAATTATTTTTTTCTGTGAAATTCATTTGATCTTCTTGAATCTACACATTCAACAATGATACAAATAGAATGAGTTTTCAAAACTAGAAAGGAATTCTGGAATATATTGTTGAAATTAGATAAAACTTTGGGATTTCGTTCAAGAATTCTTTATTCTCTGGAATAATTTCCTATGTGCATGTGTTCTTAGTTTAAGTGAATATCTTGATTAGTAATGGATTCTTCCATTTTTTTGATAGCTTAAACATGTTATAAGTTGGCTCTGGTTACTCATAGTTGAACTCGTAATCCTTGCTTATGGCTTTCCCAACATCTTTTGCACGTTCTTTTAACACAAACATTACTTTTCTTTACATATACTTCCCATTTTTCCTCAGTTCTATACAGAATTACATAACTCCTTTGAAAAGTCAATCTTGATTCTACCATTGACATATCATGTCTGTAGCCAAACCTGCGTCATTTTCTTTATTTTATTGTACTTATATTAGATTCAGTCACTGCCCTGTATGCTTGTGTGGGCTCTATTATAGAGGGCGCCATATGTCTTTATGTCAAGCTTTAGGCATATTGCTAGTAAAAGCATCGAATTTATTTAGATCTAAAAAAACCTTGCAAATTACTCTTAAACTTGAATATGCAAATTAGGATAAACACTATATATTCCTTGGTTGTGTGAGAGCTGATGGAGAATCCATGTTGCGTGTAAACTATACCCACCATACGCTGACCTTGTAATCATTTCATTAAACTTTGAACTCTTAACTGTTGCCCCTGCTTTTTAAATTAGTCCTTGATATGTTAAATAGGTTCCTGTAAGCGAATTAATCTTTATTCCTTTTACATGTAAAGGTACTGATTGTTGGTTGGGTATGTGTTTAATAGTTTTTTGTGAATGTTAAGCTGATATCGATTTCCATATCTTGTTATAAGCCGGAAATAAGCCATTTATAACCGAAACCTATACCATACATTTCTTTTGGTTTTCTTTAATATACGATATCAACAGGCACTTAACTATTCCTCCTTGCATGGCGCGTATGCAGTTAGAAGATTATCTTTTACTTTCTTTTGAATTGCTTGTTCACTTCATTTTCTCCTTGTCATAAGTCTGCACTCGACTTGCATGCTACCTTTTGAGTTTCTTTTTAGTAGTCTTCTTGAATAGTATGCCTTAATTGGATGTTGGAGTGCATTTTGAACTAGGAGATTTGAAGCCTTATCCTTTTTGAGATTTAATTTAACTTTGGCGTAAACCAAGTTTTGTGTCCCTTATTTTATTAAGTTGTTAACAACGGATTTAGAAAAGAGTACTCGATGGAAAATCTGTTATAGTTATTTAATGCATAAGTATTTATGTATGTGGACCAAATATATGGGTGTTTTATTATGATTTCTATATAATAGAGGAATGACAGGTGGCTATAAATTTACACATATGTCTATGTTGAATGTGAGTATTTATGCTTGCGGGTTTTGGAAATGTATTTATGGGTTGTTCACATTATATTTGTTTAAATAATTATGGCTTTTAATTTGTGGAAGTTTATTTGATTTATGTTATGGATTTTTTAGATCTTCCAGAGGCTAGGATTATAAGTTTTTTTGAAGGGCATTTAATGCTTGTCGATTTTAATTCCTTGCATGACTTGACTTTGGACTTAGCCATGCATGATGTAATGTATTATTGAAATATTTAAAATGTTGTATGATATTGCCATGTTATGAAAGGTATATTCCTGGTTTATTTTTTCGTGCATGATGGCTATCCTTGTTGTTGTCTGTTAGTGAAGTTTTGTATATAGGAAGAGTGGCTTTCGTTAGGGGCCAGAACCCTAAGAGGTTACCCTGGGGTAACCTATCCAAAGTAGTTAATCCAATGAAAACCTTAAACTTAAAGTGCTAAGGGTTGGGTAGTATTCACTTAATAACTCGGATTAATGTTTTGCCTCACCTAACACCTTAGTGCTTGCATAGATTAAGGGTAGGTTGAGATGGCCTGGAATGGCATAGTCGTTCATTTTGTCCTCTCAAAAAGTGTTTCGGTTCCACATGATTTCGTTTATGGGCCAGGAATCGGTAGAGATTACCAGGGTAACTCAGGATGAGGGTCAATAATCTAGGAAAATTCACCAAGGTAACCTAGAACAACTGTGTGATGACACTCTTATCCTTATACAAGTTTTTTGGTTTCTTATGTAGAGTCACCTTTGTTATTGTTGTTGCCTCTAAGAGCTTGTTAGTGAACATGTGATTTAGATATTGTCATGTTGTTATGTGATTTTCAACCATGTGATGTTATGTTCTATTCTCTTGTATGTTTGATTTTCTTTGTGGACCTAACATTATCTCCTAGCACGGGGGAGTAAAATTTCTAGTACCATGTGGTTGGGAGGAACGTGCTCTATCCTCCATTGGATCCCCATGCAGGCTATGCAGCTCGAGACGAGATTGTTCTTGATAGGTTCTTGGATTCACTTTTTTCATGGAGTGGACACTAAGTGTGCTCGTGAATGAGATTGAATGTATATGATAGTCATTCATATTGTATACTATCTTGATAGTTATATGAGGCTTTATTGTATTATTATTTTGATGTTACGAGATTTATTATAATCTCGCTTGATGTATTTTGAATGTAACTTGATTCCATCAAGATTTTTAATTGTATCATTCATTTGGAATATAGTTTATCTTTGTGTTTTATGTTAATGGTTTAGTGATGTGACATGATCGTACTTGTAATTGTTTAGTAACCTTGTCATGAAATCCTATGAAATATGTATAGATGTTTCTTAAGTACTTAAGTTGTAATCGAATGTGTGATAGGGTGAAAATAAGTGTTAGGAAAATAGCAGCAAACAAAAAGAGTGCAAATAACAATTAAAAACACCCTACACCTCAAGATTTGTCTAATGATTAACTTAACTAAGCAAAATGAAAGATTTCACCTTGTTGAGTTGTCCCTTTGGTTGGCCCTTCGATCTTCGATATTGTATGAGCTCCTTGGGTGGCAAGAGATGCAATTTATGAGATGATATGAGGATGTAAAATGGGTGAAAATGGATGCAAGTGTGCAAATTTGGCTAAGTATGGCTCAAGAGAAAATTTTGCAAAAGTTTGGCTAGCATAAATTATCTCCCAAAATGAGAGAGAAGAGGGGGTATTTATAGAGAATTTTGGTCTCTCTAGGGAAATGGATGGTTGAGATTGAGCCACCAAGATCAAGATGTGGGGCTAAGGTGAGTTGAGAACTCACAAGCCCTCACATCTTGACATGTGGCATGTGAAGTGGCTTGTAAGAGATGATGTGTACATGAGGTGGTGGAGGTACTACATAGTACCTTGGAATTGGACAAGATCTCCTCATAAAAGAGGTCCTTGTCCCCATGTGGGTGAGAGGACATGTGAGGAATTAAAAATTCCTCAAATATCCACATGGGAATGAGAGAAGGAATTTAAAATTCCTTGAAATGCATTGGAGGATTAAATGTGAATTAAAAATTCACATGGGGAAAGGGGTTCCTTCTCCAAAAGGAAAAAATATTTAATAGGGTTGATTTAGGAAAAATTCCATAAATGACATAAGGATTAGATTGTTCTAATTAAGTGATTAAGGTTGTGCAAGTACCTGATTAGACAAATTAATGACATATTAAAGGCAAGTGGTAGATTATGGAGAGTTCACATGTGACTTGATGTGACAAGTCAAATATCACATGGGGAAGAGAAAAATGAATTTAATATTCCTTGGAAGGATAAAAGGAATTAAAAATTCCTTGAAAGGTTGATTAGGCTTGTTAATGAAGGATTAGAGGAGGGTTAGGTGGCTAAAAGAGATTAAAGGCCAACTTGCAAAAGTTGGAGGATGTGCCACATCTTAATCAAAGATTAGGCATGTGCACATACCTAATGATGAGATTAGAAGATGGATTAGGATTATATAAAAATGATGGAGGATGTGACATATGAGGAATTAAATAAATGTCATATTTATTGGGTGATCCCACAATAGTGGTTTACAATTTTTGGCCAAACTGGACACTGATATTTTTTTTTTAACACAATCTCCACATTCGGGCACCTATAGCGATTAAACTGTAAGGAATTTGAAGATGATAAAAACTAGAGTCTTGTCATATTTTGTTTGCAGATTCTAAAAATATTTTTTTCAATTTTTTTGGAATCAGATTGCACTTCTTTTTCCATCTCCCACGAAAATTAGTTTTTTTCAAAAAATAGCATTTTTAAAAAGTGACACGCTGTATAACATAACTTTTTTTCCTTGAAAGATAAAATTCCAATTCTTTCAAATTTAGATTTATAACTCCGATATCTAGTGCTTCCACTTGGTTAGATAGTTTTTTATTGAATATTTTTTCTTTAATCAAGTTTCAAAGTCAAATCAATTATAATTCAGACATAACACGACCGTATAACGCATAACTTTTACTGTATGTATTGAAATTCTTTTTTTTTTTTTGTTGGATCA
>VDFB02206812.1:0-10690 GCA_007258455.2 Sequoia sempervirens | reverse complement strand
ATGAACCTCCCCACCCCTTCTAGCGAACCCATTAAGGGTTTCTAGAGAACCCCCCCAATTTTTCTTTTTGAGCGCCCAAGAAATTTTTGTTCATCAATACAATTGTAACCCACTTATGTGGGATTACCCTACTACCAATATTAAATGAGGGGTTAATGGTTTTGTAAGCTCATGGTATTAGTCACATGGTTTGATGTAATACCACTTTGTGGATTTGTGTGAGCTTGTTTCTATTAAAGAAAACACATGGGTAGTTGTCTAAGGTTGGAAGGTTGGCTAGTTGGTAGGTTGTATCTTGTTAGCATTTTTTAGGGTTGAAGCATGGCATGGGATGTGTGGTTACATTCTTGTTCACATGGAGTGCTTGTAGAGGGCTTGATGTTTCAAATGTGTTCATGGAGGACTTTGAAGATGTATTGTAATGGTTATTGATGGATGTTTTTGGAGGCTAGGTTTTTCCCTCTTGAGGGTTTTACCAGGGTACGTTTTGTGTCATCTTTGATGACATGTTGTCTATTCTTTTTCATATGGATTTTGAATACTTGTTTGTATAGATTTCTCTATTTGGGTTATGTTGAAATTATATTAGATGGATGCATATTTCCTTTGAATATCAAGAAAATGAATTTGGGAATGCTATAATATGTGCAATCTTATATATCTAGTTTCTATTATTAATTTTTTTCGTAAAATAGATTTTGAATAATTAGATTTGATGTTTATTTTTTGGGTACTCAATACTTAGATTTAATTTAGAAATAGGGTAGAGTGGATTGGGTCTATGATTTTAACATAACCCAAATAGATGGGTCTATTTGGGTTATGTTGAAATTATATTAGATGGATGCATATTTCCTTTCAATATCAAGAAAATGAATTTGGGAATGCTATAATATGTGCAATCTTATATATCTAGTTTCTATTATTAATTTTTTTCGTAAAATAGATTTTGAATAATTAGATTTGATGTTTATTTTTTGGGTACTCAATACTTAGATTTAATTTAGAAATAGGGTAGAGTGGATTGGGTCTATGATAGTTACAATATGATTAATAACTAGTTGTACAATGGGGAAACTTGAATAAAAGGACATGATTAAACAAGGACCTAGGAAAAAAAAGATACTCTTGGAGCACTAAGTTGGTAAAGGAACAAACTAAGGAGCATTGGACATATTACAAATGTAAAAAATATACTTTTATTACTTGGATTACTTTGTTAAATTTGAATTGGGTGAGTTGAACATAGATGACACTCGAATTATTGGTGCAATGCATGGTAATTGATTATTGCTAGTTTACATTGCACCTTATTACATGAGATTTTGAATTTAAGTTTGTATATTATTATGTGATTAAAATAGTTTGTTATACACAAGGTGAGATTAAAATAGTATTGATATGCATAAGATTCAACTGACTAAATTAGAAATAACATACATTTTAAGAAAATTTTCATATTTGTTACCTTACAAATTAATGACTTACCTTAATAAAATAATATTCACGAATACAATTAACATGATGGATTTTATTTTACTCTAAATTAATGTACCTTTTATATGTAGGAATTATTTTTTATTTATTTATTTATTAAAGGATAATTAGGTTTTGATGGCCTTGTAAAACCTAGATATAACAACATGTTAGTGAGAAATGGCTGACCAACAACAAATCAACAAACAATAAAATCAAATAGGTTTTGAAAGGACCTTGAACCTTATTATAAGGATTGATCCAACAATGAAAATAGTCAAACTCGCACACAACTACAGGCAAGTTGGTGTAAGAAAACAATCCTTTATCTAAATCCTTTGTATTAAGGAGGAAGCCTCTATGAGTCATTATACAAGTCACACCATAAATTAGGTCCTTAGGTTAAGGAGAAGAGGAGGGACACCCCTCAACCAAAGCCTCAACATGAGTTTCCATGTTCGAGGATGGAGAAAGACTATCAAAGGAAGTCATAAGCTACATGAAATCCATATGTAGAGCAAGAGAGGATGATCCAACAACGAAAGTCATCATAGGAACTAACAAAGCATCACCAACCAAGGAGGGATCAACCATAGAGCGACCCTCATAGTAACATGGGTTGTTGTGGTCACATCATGGTCTACCAATGTGAGAAACTTAGGGGAACCGCCATCCTTAGAATCATAAAATTTACCAATAATCAAATGTTTCAAAATGACATTTCACTAGTAAGGAGTAGAGCTTTCGATTGAGAAACACGAGTGGGGGAAATTGTTTTCAATGTTAAAATAATAGCATATTTTTTTATTAACTATATTATGTGATATATAATAATATCACTATAAAATAAAGAAAACAACAATAGTTACCTATAATATGTACAATTATATGAGAATACTAAACAATGAATGAAAAAATGATACATAAGTTGTACTTTACACTTTGTAAAAAAATGTTAGCTTGTTTAATGTGGGGTTTCATTTGAGTAAAATTTTGCAGGCATTATAGTTAGCTAACATTGTAGCCATATTCATTATTATTAAATTTGGTAAGTCACATGAATGAAGTAAAATGAACAAAATTTTGAAGACTAGATGTGTCCATCACGAGAATTCAACATTAGACCTTGTATAAGTAATATTTATTTTTTATAATTTCAAAAAAAAATCTTCATCAATAATTTCAACTTATAGAAATAGATATTTTTATTATTTCTTTCCATGATATTATATATAGAAGACGTTAGAAGAGGATTTGCAGATGTCATATGATGTGTTGTAGTGTATTCTTCTTTAATAAATACACTTAAATTATATATAGTGTAGAGAAGGGGGATTCGCTACTCATGAGTATCTTTATTCTCAAGAGATTCCCAAGGAAGAACTTCCCTAAACTACCTCAAGGGACACAATGATAGTTCTAGAATCAGAAAGAGTAGGTCACAGTAGTTTTTTGAACAAACTAGCTAGCTCTTAGCCAAAGGACACTAGCGCAGAACAGGGACGACAAAATGGTGTGCTAGAGTCTTGGACGCATGTTGACGTCTTGTACAGACCAAAAAATTATTTTATCACAAAAACAACAAAGTGACTACTAACAATCCGATTGCTAAGAACTCATAGGATGTAGGAAGGTAACATAATATAACAGAACTAAAATGAAGTAAAGTAAATGATAGAGTTAAAGAGGATGAGAGATAGAAGAAGCTCACAAAAACCCAAGTAATGGAGCCTCTAGCAAATGAATGTCTTCAATACCTACTTGCATAAAATCTGGAGAAAATATTGGAGGTTGTATAGGGGTTTGCCTTAGTCAAACTCCCATTTTGGTGTTCCCACCTCCACATACAACCAAATAGATAGATAGAGATAATAGGAATGAAATGAATGCAAGAGTGATAAAAGCAATCCCTTCTCAAGGAGGAGAACCCATATCATAGGGATGTGATAAATCCAAAGATGCTCGTAAGCACAAGGTAAGAGAGATATCAGCTGCAAAGCTTAAGGAAGCCAAAGAGAGAAAGAATGAAAGAGAGGGCTGCGAGAGCTAAGAGAGTTGCAAAGAGCATTGTAAGAGCTTGAGAGTGCTTGTAGTTCCTGTAGCAAGTGAGATTTGTGCAAGCAAGAAAGTAAAGAAGGAAAGGAGAGAAGCCACAAAGCTAGATAGAAGCTACAAGGACAAATGAATTGGAAAGATAGCATGTAAAGGGAGAAGAGGAGGGAAAAGAAGCTTCTTGAACCGTTACAAGGCATCTCGAATCGTTACCATTGAAAAAACTTATTGACAAGTGGAAAACATGCTCAAAAGCAATCGTTTGAATGTCAAAACACCTTGGGATGCTAGTGTGACACACAGACGTTTACGTGGAATGCTAGTGTCCAGGCAGATCATGCTACAAAATGACGAGAATGGGAAAAGCACAAGGTTTGATGCAAAGCTGATGCACAAAGGTAATTGCTGAAAAGGGGTCCTAAGCATCTTGAGAGGGAAAAAGGATGATGCAGGGGCTAAAATGAGCCTACACAAATGGTAAGGGAGTGGACACTAAAGTGGATACAAGAATGTATGTGAAATTACAAGGGGTGCAATTTTACGACATTACATTTTGCCCCCACTTTAGTGGGAATAAAAATCTATACTAATATGGATGCTAAAGGAAATCTACTAAACATAGATAACATGATGATTCCAAAAGGATACTATAGAGGAAGTAGATAACCCTTCGAACCACTTGGAAACATGCCCCTAGGCTAAAGACCTACAAAAAAACACATTAGACAAGAAAGATCTGCACAAGAAAACAATGTTAGAACATAAAAAGACATTGCATCATGGGGTTAGAGAAAAAAACTAAAATATTCAAGTCAAAAAAGTGAAAGAGACCGCGATGTAAAAGGTTGCCTTAGTAAAATCCGTCATCCCCAAATTAAGAAATAACACATAGAAGAATTCTAAGACGGAGAGAAGAATGTAAGGATTGCTCGCTTCAAGAGAAGAATGTACCCAAAAGTCAAGGAAGCAACCAATATCAAAGAGAGAAAGAGCATATACTCAGGATGGAGAAGATGTAGATCTTCGATCCGGTATATATAATTGACAAGAAAGCGGATTTAAGAGAGAGATGGAGAAGCTAGAAAGGAATGAAAATTCCAAGAGATATGGTTCCACAGGTCCTCGGACCCAAGGAGAGTTGAACAAATGCACTATTGATCCACAAACCTACTGAAGATGAACAAAAGGCTTTGTAGGTACTCTCTCCTACAGAGTTGAACAAATTGCACTAGAGGCTTGCAGACCAATAGTGAATAGATCTCACAAGATGAAAGCACTTTACAGGTCCTCAAACTTGCAAAGAAGGTGCCTCAGGTACTATCTCCTAAGGGAAGCCCAATGTAGGGGACTCCATAGAGTTGGATTGGTCCTCACAGGAACTTGGTCCTGCAAGGTTGATTGAAAAGCAACTTCACAGGTGCACTCACAAAGCAACATGTTAATCCACAAACTAAACATGTTAGGCAACCTTGATGCAAAGAAGATCTATAGGTTCTCAGTCCTGCAGAGAAATATTGATCAGAGAAGCCTATGGCTATCGCAAGTTGTGTTATAGGACAGTCATAGAAAAGATAGGTCTACTTGAGTTTCCCCCAAGCTAGACTCCAAGATATAAGACATGTCTATTCAGGTTGTCATCAAGCTAGACACCATAGAATTCATTCAAGAGAAAATCCTTCAAAGGGGAGTCCCTCAGGAACCCTTCAAAAGAAAAGGGGTCCACTTAAGGAATACTTCAATTGAAAGATAGAGAGAAGAGAGGGGGTCCTTAGAAGGATGCACATCTCCAAAAAAAGTTATCACTACCCCCAACATATAGGGGAGGAGAACCATGCAAGATACTTACAACATACAGGATAGAGGTAGACCTCAATATCACTTGTCATTTGAAGAAGAGGCAGGTGCATCATTAAAAAAATGAGTGATGGAACCTAAATCAACAAGTTATTGAATTTTATTCGTCAAGGCCTTACATTCACTAGTGGAATGGCCAAGCACTTGATGGTATGCACAAAAAGAATGTTTTTCTTTATCATGCTTATGAAATTTCTTATGTGTAGGAGAAGGAAGAGTAATCAAGTGAGCTTTTAGCAACCCCAACAAAATACACTCTTTCTCAGATAAAGAGTGAGTAGGAAGCAACCCTTTCTCTTGTGGAGAAATGTTTGACTGCTCACAAGAAGAGGGAATAAAGACAACAGATAATTGTGGATGAATCAATCCAAGAGAATGAGGTTGAGTAGAAATCATGTTGCCATTCGACTGTGGTTTCTGTTTAGATTTTTCATTCGAGCAATCGAGCCCCAAATTATTCTTACGAGGTACACATTCTATAGGGACTTGAATGCCTTGTTTTTTATGCTCACAACCTTTACACCCATAACCATATTTAGAAATAAGCTTAAAGCCAAGGCCATAACACACTTGCAAATATTGAGGAGGAGGATTTTCATAGAGAGCATTGTTCCAGCAATGGGGATTACACTCTTCTATGGGATCACCATCATCCTTCTTGATAGGACTGCCAACATTAGCCTCTTTAATAGAAGTGTGATCATCTTCCCTAGAAGTAGAAGGATCAACATTAACAACATTATAATTATTGTTCACATTATCCCAAGATATAGGAGAATGTGATGTCCCCATCCTAGTCGCCATTGGTGACGTGGTTAGCCTATTATTTCGATCCTCGTAGGCTGACAGATGTGTGCAGAGGATCATCTGAGGCAGTTACTCAGTGTTTTGTAGCTTCAGTATTGCAGTTGTTTCGGTTGGGCCTTCGCAGAATCTTCCAGAGTGGATTTTTAGAAACTTTCTATTTTTAGAAAGTTAGGTCAGGCGGAAGCTGCTATTTTGGGCAGGGCACCTGGTTCAACTATTCAGCTCAGAGTCGACCCAGTTCTTCAGTTTGACAGTCAGACGGAGAAATATTGGAGTATTTAATGGTTTAATGAAATAATTAATACTTTGACTTTATATTAAAGTCACGTTATTAATTATTTAAATATTTAATTAAATTGGCATATTATAAAGTATTTATTATACTTTATAATAAAGTATTAATATTTGATATAATGAATATTTATTATTCATTAATAAAGGCGCCAATTATTAAATGAGTTTCTCCTAAGTCAAAAGCGCAATAATTAATCATTTATTTAAATGATTATTAAAAAGAGCTGTGGGTCGAATTTTTCAAGAGAAGTATATATTCACAGGAAAGACAAAATCGAACCATTATGATATGATATTCTAATTTGTCTTATTTTGCTCTGAGCATTGGAGTTTGCAAAACCCTAGGGTTTCAGCAGGCGATTCATTTCTGGAGAACGATACCTCTTCAGAGATTGGCATACTGAGACTGTGCAATACCAGTTGAAGATTGCATCTTGGTGACTTCACACAGAGGTTACAGATTGAGCTTATTGGATTGATTCCAGACGGAGTTTATAGAGATCTTTCACCAGTTGATTGAGGCGACTTATCAGAGGTCATTAATCTGAGATCTGGCACATCTTTCAAGAAGCCGTACTATATTTAAAGCTGCTGCTGTAGGCCGTACTTTCTGTACCAGCAGGGCCGTACTATTCCTCACAGGAGAATACGACTTCATTCTTCAGTCTCTGTTGATTGGTTTCAGTGCGCCTGGGTCTTTGGAGGATTCCTTATCATTCTGAGTTGAAGATCTGAGATCAGGAGACATTCATATTAAATTCTTTCAAATCTCTCATGCATGTTGCAGCCGCCACCAGGTTCTTTTCAAATAGATCATATTTTATTCATTGTTCAAATTTTATCATGGTAAAGGCTCTGGAAAAACAATAAATTGATGCGCCTTTGAGTTATGACCACTTTCTATGCCTTTTCATTGCTGTAGAATTTTTAGTAAATTTTTAAGCATTTATTTATCAAAATCGCAATTCTTCATATTGCTGTTAAAACACAAAAAATTCACAAAAATCAGAAAACGAAACAAAACCCTAGCAATTTGATCAGTTAACGGGCTGAGAACCACCAGGGTTCTTACAGTGGTATCAGAGCACAGATTTCCTGCCATCCTGTGCTTTTTCAGAATACAGTGTGCTTTTTGGTTGCTTTTTCATGAGCAGAGATACTATTCACTACATTAAAGGTGTAGGGACAGGCAGAGCCGAGGATTGGACAGGTCCACCGATTCCTGAAGGTGAGACAGTGTCAGGTGTATTAGGCATTCACAGATCCAGCTCTAATAGCAGTGAAAACAGTGTTGCAACCCTAATGGCAGACCGTGAGATTCCTACAGAGACAGTTAGGGATTCAGGAAAAGCACATGCAGAGGGCGACATTACCGATGAGGAGTTCAGATGCAGGCATGATAACATGATGGACATGATGTCCCAGTTGATGGGCACTATCAGACAGTATACGCCCACACAGCCTCATTATATACAGATTGGACAGACGAGCGGGACTACACCAGTAGATCAGCCTTTGGCATCAGTACCACGACAGCCGTCACCGATCTATCAGGAGCGTAGGCCTGGACAGCCTACATTCTTACCTAGAGAGACTCCACCTCCGACTCCGGGGGGGCAGAGCAGCAGGGGCAGCATCAGGAGTTTCAGCCACATAATGGCATGTTAGTAGCAGATGTGACGAGGTTTCATGGTGAGTACCTATCATTGGCACCTGAGATCAGGCAGGCATTATCATTTCATGAGTTTATGGATGTTCATAAACCTAGAGGAGGAGGCAGATTTGACCGTAGACCCCCTCAGCATCAGCAGCCGCAGCCACAGGTGAACAGGGATTTGCAGTATGCTGTTAGCAAGATCACCTTGCCATATTTTGATGGGTCTGATAAGACATCAGCGAGGTCTTGGGTCCAGAAATTGGACAACTATATATCATTGAGGCCTATGCAGGAGGACGAGGCCATTAAGTTTGCTACTTTGCATCTTGATGGAATAGCGCATGATTGGTGGCATCACGGCATGTATACCTTGGCCATCATGCAGTCAATACTTACCAGGGTTCACCAGGCTCATAGAGCGCTTGATAAGAAGGATCGACTTTATTTCGGAGAGCTAGCTGCTCAGGCAGACGGGTAGTTTGGATTCTTATATTGGTGAGTTTCAGAGAGTTGCCATTATGGTGAGGTATTTCAGAACGAGACTCATTATACTTTTCATTGAGGGTTTGACAGAACCTATGAGAGGTTGGGTTAAGGCTTTTGACCCTCCTACCCTTCAGGAGGCCATGAGGAAGGCGCGAAACATGGAGCTTGCAGCTACATGGCAAGTTCAGGGTCAACACCATACACTAGGCCTAATAGGCCTTTTGATAGAAATAATGACAGGAATAAGCCTTTTGACAGAAGGAAGGATCAACCGGATCCTAAGAGACAGAATGCACCACCCTTTGACCGAGAAACATTGAACGAATTGCGGAAGAAAAAGTTATGTTTCTGGTGCAAGGCACCCTATGATGAAAAACATGTGTGCCCACTTCGTCCTAAGGTCAAAAATAATCAGATGGAATGGTTTTATGAGGGCGAAGAGCAATCTGATCTGTCAGACCAGCAAGCTGATTCCGAGCCTTCAGATGATGACAGGTCCGAAAATGAGGGTGAACACGAAGGTGGAAGGAAGCTACAGGAAGCCCATTTGACTAGCCTTCAGAGAGATGGTTCGTTTAGACTTCGCGGGCTCCTAGCAGGTCAGAAGGTGATCACATTACTGGATACTGGTGCTACACACAATTTCATTGATGCACGATTGGTGGAGAGACGTGGCATTCAGACAGAGGCATTTGAGGGTATTCGAGTCAAGGTGGCTGATGGGTACACTCTCAGATGTGACCGAAAGATTACTGATCTTCCGATGCGATTGAACAACTATGAATTCAAGACTGAATTCTATGTTGTTAACATGGGAGATACTGATGTTGTGTTAGGGATGGCATGGTTGCACGATTTGGGTGAGTTTACACTCAATTTGCGTGACATGGAGATGAAGTTCAAGGTTGATGGGAGACCTCATGTCATCAAGGCTATTCGAGACAGTAATCTGAGGATGGTTTCATTCAGACGGATGGAGAGGCTCATTCGTCACGATATGGTTGACTGGGCAGCAGAGTGCATGTTGATGCTAGCCCAGCAGGAGCAGCAGAAGGGTGAGTACCACCCTGACATTCAGATCTTGAGGACTAAACACTCCAAAGTGTTTAGTGACATTCCACCTGGTAGACCTCCAGACAGAGGCACGGAGCATATCATTGAGTTGGAGGAGGGCACAAAGCCCATTATGATCACTCCCTACAGACATCCGAAACGACTCAAGGATGAGATAGAGAAGACCATCAACGAGTTGTTAGGTATGGGGCATATTAGACCTAGCAAGTCACCTTTTGCTTCATCGGTTGTATTGGTGAAGAAGAAGGATGGATCACTTCGGATGTGCATTGACTACAGGCAGCTCAACAAAAGGACAATTAAGAATAGGTACCCTATACCACGCATCGATGAGTTGATTGATGAGTTACACGGTGCTATCTTCTTCACGAAGATTGACTTGAGGTCCGGGTACCACCAGATTCAGATGAGGGAGCAGGATATTGAGAAAACCGCTTTCAGATGTCATTGCGGTCACTTCGAGTTCTTGGTTATGCCCTTCGGTTTAACCAATGCACCTGCCACCTTTCAGGCGACTATGAACAGGGTTTTCAGTTCTCAGTTGAGGAGATTTGTGTTGGTCTTCTTTGACGACATTCTGGTTTATAGCAGGTCATGGGAGGAGCATCTGGCTCACCTAGATGCAGTTTTGGGTATCTTAGCAGATGAGTCTTTCTATGCTAAGGAATCCAAGTGTGAGCTCGGTATGGAGGAGTTGTTATATTTGGGGCACATCATCAGTGCCAAGGGAGTGAGTATGGACCCTGAAAAGGTCCGAGCGATAGTTGAGTGGCCGGTACCTGAGAACCTTACGCAGCTCAGAGGTTTCATTGGGTTGTGTGCATTTTGAGGAGATTTGTTAGTGGGTTCTCCGTCACGCGCACCCTTGCTGGTTGACAAAGGGCTTTACTTAGATCTACAGTGGCAGGGGAGTGCTTTGGCGGGTTTAAGGTGATCATGACTTCCATGTCCCGGTGCTAGCATTGCACCTGACTTTACGAAGTCATTTGA
>VDFB02206811.1:0-12394 GCA_007258455.2 Sequoia sempervirens | reverse complement strand
GTCAATGTAAATGGTGTTACTATGAAATTATAAATTTTATATTTTGAAGAGAATTGGTGAGTCATGGGAGATTAGTTGTAAATTTTTTGTTTGTCAATAAATAAATTATTATTATTAATGATATAAGATAATAATATGGTTTTATAATATAATATAGCTAGTTTTTAAAATATTATATTTGATTATATATTATATTAATTTATTAAATTCGCATGTAATATACTAAATTTTAACATGGCATTACAATAATATGTAATATATATAGTCTAATATATTTTTTTAATTTATAAGAAATAAAATATTATATAAAAAAGATCAATGATTGCACTAATTTTTTAAAGATATTTTCCACAACAATGTTAATTTCATTATATTTATTTTTTCTTAAAGTAAAATGTTTGATTTTTTACTTTTTTAATTTTTGATTTTTTTTCCCTCATCTCATTATTCCAAAGAAATCAATTAAGCACGGTTAAGGAGGGTTTGTAGGCGAACTTCATTCAACTAATGAAAATGATACACCAATTAAAATATTTGTTTGCTTTAATACATAAATTTGCATAATTTATTAATACATAAATTTGCACCATGTATTAATACAAAAATTTCCATAATGTATTAGAAAATTTTCATATAGATAAAATTTATGATATGCCTTAGTTAAGTTGATTTCCATATATTTGCAAGGGTGTGCAATAATAAAACTATATATATTTTTTTAATTAAGGTTCAAGTGTTATAATTAATACTAAATAAATATAATCAAAATAATCTAATTTGAAAATATTAATAATTAAGAATTAGGTTTAGAATTAATTTTATTATAATTATAATTATATAGATTAATTTACAATTATAATAATATTATTTTTTAATTAAATTATGAATAGGGCTATAGTTCACTAAAATACAATTAGATATTTTAGTAATTTAGAATTAGAATTAGAATTATATAATTATTTAACTTTAGGATTAGAATATATAAATATAATTCTAATTTATTAATTATTATTTTAAAATTTAAAATAATTATAAAAATAACTATAGATGTTTTAATCAATTATATTATAACCATATCTTATTTAATAATTATTTTAAATGTTTAATTAAATAATTAGTCTGAGAATTTTTATAATCAAATAATTAATTACAATATTAGTTTTATAAATTAATTAAATTATAATTCTAGAGCCCTAATTATTATTAATAATTATAATTCTAAAATCATTATAATTATGATTAGGTTTAGAAATAGGGTTAACTAGTTTAATGGTTAGAATTATAGATATGATTAGAGTTAGGGTTAGGATTATTGTTAGAATTAGGATTAAAAATAGGGTTAAGATAGAATTATAATTAGATTTCAAATTAATGTTAGAATAAGGGTAATAATTAGGTAATATTATAATATTATAGGTCAAATATTACCTATACTATAATAAATATATAGGTTAATCATATATATGATATATAAATATTATCTATATAGATAAAATATATAGGTTATGCTATTAATATAGGTTAATATATAACCTATAATTATAATATATATAGGTTAACCTATATATTATAAATATATTAATATAGATTTTTAATTATTATATATAAATATTAATATCATAATCTATATTAAACAATAATATATATAATAATATAAGTTTATAAATATATATAATTTATTTAATCTATAATATATTTATTATTATTATTATTATTATTATTATATAGGTTATAACTTATAATATATGATATTATTATAAGTTATATAGTTAATCTATATATCGGTTATGATATTAATATATTTATAATATATAGGTTAATCATATATATTTATTAATATATGATTATAATATTAATATATAGGTATAACCTATATATTATTATAATATATTTACCACATCAATGTGTCATAATAATTATAACTATTCTCTATTATAATAATATATTATAGGTAAATATAATACCTATAATATATATTTATGATTATAATAATTATATTACCACACATATATGATTATGTTTAAGTTATATATTAGATTTATTTACATTATTAATCATATTAAAATGTGATATTAGATATATAGATAATTTATAATATAATAGGCTATATATATATATATATTTGGTAATTTTTCTTCTTATTTACTAACTCCTTACCCAAGAAGGCTTAAAGGAAGCTATTTTTATGATGGCCAATAATAAAGCTCTTGGTTTAGAAAAATTCCCTTGTGAATTATACAAGTCCTTTCGGGATATTTTTTTGGCAATGACCTTCATAAGTATTAAAATGGAAGAGAAGATAGGTCTTTGAGAAAATCTAAATCTTGATTTCAACAATAACAAATATAAAATAACAATATCTATAATATAAAATAATTGATCTTTGGGAGATTTCAATATATTCAATCTAGTTATTTCTTTTCTTATATTGCAATGACTTATAAATCTGTTATTTTTCATGAATGTAACTTCACAAAACTAACATTTTAGCTTTATTATTTATAAACTAATATTTATTTATAAATTAAAACTTGTATGCTAATTTATTATTTATTAATCTAGCCAATACTAAAATGTAATATATTACCAACATTTTTTTACTTCTTACCTCAGATGCTCCTCAGTGGGGAAGCTGGTTGGGCCTCTCTCATTAGTTGGGCCTCTCTCGTTAGAAATAAATATCTGAATGGCTATGGGAAAACTTGGAATACACTTACTTCTTAAATAAATATTTAAATGTCTATGGGAGAACTTGGAATATGCTTACTTCTAATGACATCCTTGTTGGTTCTTGTTTTTGGAGAAATATTATCCCCTGGAGGGACTTGATTGCTAATCATAGCTAGAACAACTATTCTCATTTGGGTAACTGCAAGAAGTTGGTTCGATGAAGAGGGGAAGTTTTAGCCAAAAAGATGTCATCGAAAATGTGATCTCAATCCTTAGATTCCTAAACAAATACCCATTTGAAAAATATAATAGGTGTCCATTTTAAAGTAGGTGTTCTAAAAAAATAAAATTCCAACCAACTTTTTGATTTTGTTTTAGGCTTGGGAATGGCTTGGTAACTCAACCCTTAGCCTTGAACTACAACTAAAAGACTAATAAGGCACTGTCAAGAGAAATAACTAACTTTGGAAATATAGCTAATAATTTTTTTTTAATTATTTTATGAAATTAAAACTCATTATAGATCATAATGTCTAATTTTCACATATGTAATTTTTAATGACTAGATTATGTTTTCTATTTTTTAATTAATTTCTAAGGTCCATAAACTTGAAAGTCGGACTTTTTTAATAACTTTTAATTTGGTAACTTTTTTATAAAAAATTACATGACATCAATCTACAAAAAATTCTCTACACAATGAAAAAAAATAAAAAATTATTAGTGTAGGTCAAATTATGGTTGCATACGTGATGTTTTCAAAAACAACAATTAGACCAACAAAAATTAATAAAAAATATATTTAGAAAAAAATTATAAAAAATATCCTTTGTTACACATCTTTCCCCAAAAGAAATTAGAAAAATAGTTTTATTCTTAGTTTATCAATCATTCAATAGATTGTTAGACCATAGCAAATTGACTAGTTTTATTTTAGATAGGCTGCTCTTGCTAGTGAAATGGTTAGGTGAGCCCAAAATACTATCCAAAATGCCTTAATCATCAAAATTGACTTTGATAAAGATTATAATCATAATTTATCTCCTTTATACTTATTATACTAAAATGGTTGGATACAAACCCATGATATGCAATCACATTAGGACATTATTCATTGATGCTAATGCTAGAATTTTGGTCAATGAATCCCTCTCCCCTCAATTTAAACTTTATAAAAATCTATTTGCAAAAGTTATCCCTTGGCCACATTACTATATGTTTAACTAAATTAATTTTCTTGGCTATCTTTTTTAGCATGCTCTATCCACTAATCTCATTCATGGGATTCCCCTTCTAAGTAAATCCAAGGCCGTCTACTCTCATTTTGTTGATGACAACATATTTTGTATTAAAGAATCAACCTCATAAATGACACACCTTAGATATTTTGGAATATTTTGCACCATGTCAAGTTGTAAATTGACATGAATAAAACTCAATTCTTAATCACCCAACCTACCCTCATCTCCCTTAAATTCTAATTGATTTTTTAATAAAGTTAAACATTGGTCCATCACTAGATATCTAATTGACTTGATTGGTAAATTGATGGAGAGATGGCTTAATTTTTTTTAGAGAATTAGGTGAGAAAAATGAATAAATAATCTTCGAATTGGATGATAGTAAAATTTGATGTTAGCTTTAAATAATTTTTAAAAGGGAAAGAATAAAGAAATGATATACAGACTAGTTGAAAGGGAAATATAAAAAATAATAATAAATTTAATCAAGCCAATGAAACAATCAATGACCAAGTTAGAGCCGTTCCAGCAGAAGAGTTAAATAGCAGCCCAATACTGAATATATAATACATTATATTTGACTTTGGAATGTAATGGAGATAAAAAAAAATAATATAAACACTTTAAAAAATATGCATTTTAATTGCATTTTAATTCAGACTAATGTATAATATTCAATACTGAGGTTTGGACAGCTCATAGGCGATGGGGACTTAATTGACTAATTCGCGAATGTCCGGCAGATGGCTTAATCTCCACGTTGGCTGATAATAAAAATATATACTTACTTAAAATTATTGTAAGCAAGTGGAAGAAAAAGAAATAATCTCCAGGCTGGGTGACAGGGAAATAATAATAAATTTGTTTAAATCAATGACCAAGTTAGAGCTGTTGCAGTGGACTTTGATTTTTATGTTTATAAATTTAAAATCTTTAATCATATAATTTTGTGGTGAATTATTAATTATAATTTTAAAATTAAGATAAAAAATATATATTATATTATTTAAAAAATAGTTGAGTTGATATCAAAAATATGGTGAATCAAACATAATGTTAATTTTAAATTATTTAAACAAATTCATAAAAATGATGTGTGTTCAATTTTTATAATACATTTATAAAAGTATTTATTAAATAATGAAATATTTCAATTAAACCTCTAACTTGTAATTGTAATTAAATGTAAAATAATTATACTATTATACTATTATTTCACTCATGACAAACTTATTCCTTTTCTTGTTTCTTTCACATTTTTATATTCTTTTCATTATTATTTTTCCTATATTTAAATAGACTAAAGACCTAAAGTAAATCTAAACAAAGTAGTAACAAATTTAATTAAAAAATCATAAGATAATAAGCTAGAATTAAAATATAAATTATTTCTACCTTGCATTTGGAAACATAACACAATACAATAAAATATTAAAATTTGATATGATAATTAATATAACTCATCATTGATTCTCATCTTATAAATGTTTTGAACCAAGTAAAATGTTATTTATCTAAATTCAATTTTGAAGATGTGCCTACAAATAATTCATATTTAACATAAATTAGATTTATAAGAATTAAGACCTATTCAAATATAATTCAACTATATGTTTTTAAAAAAAAAAATTGATATGCAATATATCATTGGAAATCTTAATTTGCAAATTTTACATATTTTCTATTATGGAAAGACTAAAATTGTATGGCTAATTAGTGTTTGGATATATATAAGCCAATATGTCTATTATATCTACAACTAAGGTGGCGAATATTAGAAAAGTAAAATATATTAAAATAAACATTAGTCATTATTATAGGGATCTCTACTTTTATTTGTTTTTACCTCTTGGAATTTTTGCTTAAGTTTGGTTTTTGTTGATATAAGAAAAATAAATAGGGAGAGTTTGAAAATATGGAGCTAGCTTGATTCTACCCTCATTCATCTGCCCCTTAGATAAACTAATTTATAGTCTCATTGCATGATTTGTCTCTCATATATGCCATTTATTGAAACTTTAAACTTAGATTCAACTTTCTTTAATATTTTGGTTAAATATAAGGTTAGAGTATCAATTTATCATCCTTCCAATAAATTGGAGGAACATAAATTTAGTTTTTCAGCCAAACCCAATAGCTTGATTTGGGACACTACTTGTCTATTGACTATCATTAATGTATACCAAAATATAAAAATTGAAGATGCCTTCAATAGTCAGTATAAACCTACTATTTAAAACAAAAATCCTGCTATAAAACTATCTAAGGATTCCATATTTAAATGTTGGTCATAATGGGTGCACCCCCTTGCAAGATTAATCACACTACAAGAAGATATAAAAATCACAAGGTTCCAAGCCTATTTGTCAAGTTGGAATAAATCCAATGCCACATTGTATGCTAAGTTCCATCATAAGCTTCTCTGCAACATCATCCCTTAACCATGGACCTTCATCACAAACCTTATCTTACATAAAAGGATAATTAACCAAATGTAGGTTGAGGTTGTGCAGACTTTCTATTTCATGATGACCCCAGTTACATATGTCATAGACACAAGGTCATAAGTTTGTTGCAGACTATCAACATCTAGTTTGAAGTCATCAAACTTAGGAAAATATTCAGGAGAATAGGAATTCTATACAAAAACTTTCTCATAACTCATTCTTAGAAGACAAAACTCTAACCTGCTTTTGTTATTTACAAGCAGTTTCTTTAATGTCATCCTTATATTTCTTTAGACAATTATAACCCCAAGAGGCCATATTGATAGCACGACCATCATTTGGGGGGAAGTAGAGGAAATCCTAGGAAATAAAGTACAAGGTTTGAACATAAAGTTAGTACTGTGATCTTTCAAGATAGAGAAGTCCTCAACATCTAGTTTAAGTTCCTCTGAATAAGATCCTGACATTCATCCATTTTTCATTACAATTCCTCTCATCCAAGCTTGATTGAATTGAGTGATGGTAATAGTATTCTCATAGACAAGTGTTTGGTCTTGGTATCCATGACACTAGGGGGAATGGGGATGGGAAGTGGGTTGGAATTAAGAACAACAAGGATCATAGAATCTTTAACCAAACCAAGAGAATCCACATGTTATAACTAAAATGAGGACTTTTTTTATGGCCTCGACTTAGCCTTTCTATTGTTTTACATGGCCCTTGCTTGAGTTCACTTCATCACATACTTTAGTGGCGAAGACAATGTATTTACACTGATGTGTCTGGATAAAATTTAATGGGAAAATGAAGTTCAATCCTCATATTTCAAATATTTCTTGTGGTTGGGATGGCCAAAGGGGCATAAAGTCTTGTTTTAATGGTTTGCCAATTCAATATTTCGTTACCTATTCTTTGGCATCAAAGCCACCATAGACTTTCCAAGAGTACATTGCATGTTGCAGCATGAATTTGAAGTACCAATAGCCTCCAATAAGATTCTCATGTGCATGTTGAAGTACATTCCCAATCTCTTACCGTGCCACACACTTTAATACTTGGTTGGGCCCCAGCTTGAACAACAATCCATTGACCAGTTGGAATGCCTTGCTTTCCCATGCTACCCTTTAGTGGTTTCTTGCTTGTAATTCATGTATATTATATGAGATTTGATTAATACTTGAAAGAAAATAGCAATCAACATTAATTAGAAAGAGGCAGTGATAAATATTGATAGAGGGAATCCATTCATATTTGTGCTCATCAAAAACTTGTTGAGTTAACTTGGGATGAAAAAAATCTCACAAGTAGTTAAATTGTGTTACAATAATGTCTAATGAGATGATAGAAGATTTGGGTTTGAAAAGGATAACACACCCAAATCCTTATAAGTTATCTCAACTTCAAAATGGTCAACAAATATTGATAAATGAACAATGCTTAGTTGATTTTTAGATTGCTTGGTATAAGGACAAAATTTATCTCTGAGCAAAATACATATCTATAAATTTATAAGTATAGATGTTTAGTCTATAAATAAATACACATTGATTAAGGGTGGACTACATTATCTCTTCTTTAAAAAGTTTTTGACATGTTAGAATATGGGCCATATTCTATTGAATAGCTCTAAAATTTAAAACATAGTAGACTATCTTTATTTAAGTATTAATTTAAAGTTTTAAACCATGTTTCCAAAAAAATTATGTAGACTAGATAGCTACTCAAAACAAAAAGAATTTTCTATGCAGATTTTACTCATGAAGTAGATATTCTTATTGTTGCAACAGGTGTGCCAAATTTGGTTCATGGTCATTAGCTAAAACCTGGTGTAGTACTAATTGATCTTGGCTTAAATGCAGTAAAGGTATGGCACCTTCTAACTTCCTTTTTCAAAAAAAAATTGTAAGTAAAAGATGGTTAATATATAGCAAATTAAAACTATTGCTTCCACTTTTGCATGATCCTAGTGCTAAAAGAGAATACCAAAATTAGTCAGTCATGTTTCCTATGAAGAGGCTTCAAGAATAGCTTCAACAATTAATCGTCTACCATGTGGTCTTGCTCCAATAACTATTGCAATGCTTTTTCCCACTACTCTACAATCATCAAAATGGGCATATGGGTTCAATTGATATTTTTGATGTTTGATTTAGGCCTTTTGCAATAGACTTCACATTATAAGTTTTACTAGGCTTATAAATGAGTTATCTAAATTACTAAATAGAATAAAAATATCATTTTCTATCGTAAGGCATTTTTTGGAGACATTAGGAACCTATAAGAGGACTTGGAACTATATGCTTTCATTTTCATTTCTGCAGAAAACTGTAACATTTAAGCAAGTTGGTTATACATGACTCTACGTACAATGAAAGTTCTAAAAATCTTCACTTTTTGAAAGAGGATATTTTATCATATATGCTAAATGGTTAAGAAAATCTTTGAACTCATAAATATTTACATAATGTTTGTAACGGCCCATAAATTGTGCTTTCTTCTTGCCCTAAAAGCCTGTGAGGAGCATCAGAGATTTTGAAGTGAGCAAAGAAGCTGTATACCAAGGCCTACTGTGTATATACAATAACTCTATTGATAGTGACCCAGATAAGATAAAAGGCTTGTTACTTGCATACACAGGTAAAGCGGCTTACAATATTGGAGGCACAACTTTGCACTCTGCACTTTTCATACCATTTAACAAATCCACTACTATTCCATTGAGCTCAGACAAATTAGATATATTGACAAAAGAATATCAACAACTGCGTATTATCCTTATTGATGAAATCTCATTAGTTGGAGCAAGACTCTTGCATTGCATAGATAAAAGATTGTGTGACATCATGCAAACACCTACTAAATATTTTGGTGGTTTAGACATTATTTTTTGTGGTGATTTCTACCAAGCAGAACCTATACATGATTGTCCAGTGTTCCAAACTATAAATTTAGACACCCATCTAGTTCCATACAATTTTTGGGAAAACATCAAATGCTATACCTTAGAAACAACTATGAGACAAAAAGATGAAGTCTTCATCAAAATTCTAAACAGAATACGAACAAACTCTCAAACAGATAGTGACATAGCATACCTGAATAACAAATGCTTACGTCCTACACCTACCGATCCAACATTTCCATTCCTTTTTTACAAGAGAAAAGATGTTAATGCACAAAATCAAAAAATATTATTTTCTCTTCCTGGAGAACTAATAACAATCAATGCAATTGACGAACACGATAATTCTGTTAATCTAGAACAATTCAAAAATAATACAAATCTACCAGACCATATTATGTTAAAAAAATACATACTAGTTGAAATTTATGGTGGAAACTATGATACACAGGATGGTCTCGTAAATGGATCAGATGGAATATTCAAAACATATACCCATCATGCTGACATTGACATTATATGGATTGAGTTCAATGATCGTCGTATAGGAAAAGCTCAAGCCACAAAACTATCACATTTAAACCAAACATATATTAACAATGGATGGGTACCAATACTCCGAGTTGCTAGATCAATCTTAAAACCAAATGCTCAACATAAAAATATTGTTAGAAAACAATTCCCGGTACAATTAGCATGTGCTCGAACAATACATAGATCACAAGGACTTACAATGCAAGGCCTTGCATTTGAACCATTAGGCGTACACCAACATGGGTTAACTTACACAGCCCTTTCCTGCACATCAACAATTGAAACATTGTTTTTGTTAAGCCCTCTAACAGCAAAAAATTTTAAAGTACGAAGAGAAATCATAGATGAAATGACACAGTTAGAATCAGTAGCTAAGTGGACTCTACAAAATGACACACATTACAAATCTCAAACATCATGTATTACCATATCTACATTAAACACTCGTCATTTCCACCCACACAAACAAGACATTGAACATGACAAAGATTTGATGTCATCAGACATTATTTGTCTACAAGAGACATATTTGGAAACAAATTTAAATAATGATGCGTTATCATAATATAATTGCTTTATAGCATACCATATACAAGTAGCGAATGCAATTCCACTTACAGAAGACAATGTTGAAGCAATATTGAGTACACTAATATTTACTAAACAAAGCCTTTATATTTGTAATATCTATGCCAGACCAACAACATCACTTACAAATATCATAAAAGTTGTTAACAAAGCAATGGCAATTGTTCCCACTGGAAGCCTTATTTATATTGTAGGTGACTTTAACATTGACATTTCCAACACCTCAAAAAAACTAGACATGCTAAAAGAAAATATGGAAATACACAAGTTGTTCTTATTACAGGAAAGTACAAAACTTTTGTCACGGACCATTATTGATCATGTGTGGACAAATAATTCTGAAAATACAACAAACATTCAAAGATACGAGTCGTACTGGACAGATCATGACACTCTTCTATTCCATGTTGCCAACATCATCTAGCCATGCTCTCCATTCTGGAAAAGGTAATCACATACAACAATTCTATATGAAAAAATATTTTATTTTCTACATACATTAACTCTTATTAAAAAAAAAATACTTAAATTCATTACTTTTACTATTCTACAAATCATTATTCATATAATTTTTTTTTTTACCAAATATTGTTTTGCAGGTGACTTGCAATAATGAACATTGAAAAAGACAAAGTGTCTACTACACTACCTGCAACATCACAACATGAAACAAATAAAGAGTAAGTTACATGGAGAGCATACATAATTTTTTTTCTTTAACAAAATATCCTCTTGAAAAATCATACTTCAATAACCTGTCTGTTTTGTCAAAGCCAATTGGACATCGTCAAATTTAACAACACTCCAGCAACAGCTGTGCATACAACCAATATTACATCAGATGAAAGGTATTTATACTATTGAAAAAACAATTACAAAACAATTTCCAATTATATAAGGAATATATGCAAATGTAATAGGAAAAACTCTACTTTAACAATAGATTACTATACAAGTAAAATAAATTGTATTGTGCAGCTTTTTCAAAAGCATGGAGATCACTGAAGAGGACCTTGACATAGATGATCTAGATGATTCTTTCTCTACACCTAAAAAAGAACGCATAACAAAACGGTAAGACATGTTATCTCTTCCAAACTAGTTAAACATTAAATAGTATTGTCCACAAATTACATGACTAACAATTGCATTTCTTGCTACAGGCGCTTGGAAGACATTGAACTAAATACCACTTCTCCCATGAGACTGACCATTGTAAGCAACAAAGAAAGGTACTCATTTTTTATAGTCTTCTTCTCTACCTATTTTTATGAATAAGCTATGTATATAGAAGTACATTTTCCATAGATTTCTATAAACACAAACATACTTAGACAAAAAGATTTAATTTATGTTCACACAATTAAGAATAGCATACATTATCAGTAACTACATAAGAATACATAAGAAAATAGTGACAATTGTCAACTCCTCCAAAATAATGAAATGTTAAATAGTAACATCTACTAATTTCATGACTAACAATTTCATTCCCTATTACAGCAAGTTGAAAAGTATTGAATTAAATAGCACATCACCAACAAAAATGACTACTAAAAGCAAGAACCAAAGGTATTAATTTTCAATACTCTTCTTTCAATCCACAATTAGTAAAAATCTACATATATAGTTGTACATTTTCCAAACATTTCTACAAACACTAACATACATAGTGAAAAATCTTTATTTTACATCCACAATATTAAGAATAATATACATTTTCTATCCTTCAATGTTCACAACTATAATGCATATTTAGAATACACAATTAACTACACTATATTTTTGACAGTCTAATTTCAACAAAGCAAAAACCCAGTACAATATTGGAAATTTCCACAGAGCAAACTGGTTCGGTATTTGAAGGCGATGTCCTTGTTGTCTATGGTCCTGCTTCTACAAGAAACAACAACACCCAAAAAAAGGCAGAAATAGTACATGTGGATCTAGTCAATGCCTATGGTCAAATGACTATTATTGTAAACATTAGCAATAATTTGATAAATACATTT
>VDFB02206810.1:0-13337 GCA_007258455.2 Sequoia sempervirens | reverse complement strand
TCACTTATTACCTGGTGTATCAATTTGCAGTCCATATTGGAGCAAGTACCTTTGAGGAACTGTGTACAAATTACCACCTTATCAGAATCATGTGTGCGAGGGCATATGCCAACTTCCTTGTTGGAATTACTAAATCTTGATAAAGACTGGGAATATTGTTGTTTCTTAGACAAAATGGATCTTACAGTGTGTAAACTCCGTCTAATCTTTTCATCAACCAAGGCACAACTGATTGTATTTGAACGTCTAACAAGTTGGTTCACATTCCCAACTTGTACATATCTGTTTTCAGCACCACCAAAAACCACATTAAACTCTATTCAGATATTTAATTCACGGCGTGAAATTTCAATCATAGGATCGGATAAACATGGAAAAGTGAATCTGATCACTCGAACTACCTCCTGTGGGACATGCATATACAGAGCCACTATCAAAAGGAAAAATTGGATGTAAGGTGTACCCTTGACGCTTGTATCATAACTAAAAACACATGGCACTAAATCTTGTTCAGTTCTAATATGATGAAGACAGTGTTCTTCCTTAAAGTAGGCCATTTGATTTATGCCAAATTTTGTCAAATCTTTATATCATTTATAAGATTGTAGAGAAAAAAATATTCCTTATCTAATTTAGGTAATTTCTAGCATCAAATGGGACAAGCTCAAGTGGTAGGATTTTTGGGGCCTTAAAAGTGGAATGGCAGGTTAAAATCCCCGTAGACATGATAGCATGTTCAGTTTGATAAAATACCACATCTAACTTGCTAGGTGTAGCATACTCCAATGAAACAAACTTAGATGCAAGTTCCTCAGTCATTGCATCTAAACCAAAGGTCACCCCACAAGTAATATTTACCATATTTAAAAAATAGGATAGTTTTAGCTAATGATGTAATTTCATATTAGAATAATATGAAACTGCAGATGCACTAACAAGAAAAAATAGTGCAAAGCCTTTATTACTAATTTTATTCATGTTTGAGCCAAGATTAATTCTGATGTTCCAAGTCATTCTTTTTTTTTGTACCACCTCATTTAGGACCTTTTAAGTTTTTGATTTAAAAGTATTATGGTCTGTTCTTGTTCTTCACTCCATTTTGTATCTCTTACATTTATGCAGATATTTCCTTTTGTATTTTATCTTGGTGGCAGAGAATAACTATAAATACCCTTTTTATATTGGGAGAAACCATTTCTTCATGGAATTAGAAGCAATGAATAAGAGTCCCATTCTAAGTGATGTATGTTATCAACATAAGTGTAGATTTGAAGTATGAGAAATAACCCGGCTGTGAACATAGGCATCAACAGAATTCAAAGACATAAGGGTACAAATGTTTTTAAAAAAATTCCAACATTTGATCTGGGCAATCTAATATGTGATGGAAATTACCATATGCATGACAGTGCAGAACCAATTGACAACTTTTATGGAGAAATCTTCCATGTTTTGAAGTGCAATTAGTATTATACTTCCAAAAAAATATCTATGGAGAATCATAACCAGTTTACAGGTCGAGCCTACTGACGCAATTCCAGTAACGACTGATGGAAAAGAAATGACCACAAAGCCATTTGATATTCAGGATTACAAACGGGTACATATTAGCATTCCAATGGCACTGATCACAATGACTCTCGAGTCTCAACCATAAGGATCACAGATTGCTACATCTAAGCAGAGAGGTCCAGCAGAATTTGGTAACAATGGTATTTTAATGTTCAAAATGATAAAACGCCTTCCCAAGAAGCGATAATGGTCTTGAAATATCTAGCCAAAGTGTAGATTTATTAGATCTGTAAGGGCCCACCTGTGTTAACTCTTGCCTTCTCATCCTATAGTATTGCTTAGGTCAAAGCAAGTTTCAAACTAGTTGCAAGTAGTTGATGGATAATCTATGTCCGATGTTTGAGCATTGTTGTGCTTGTGATTATATGCTTATTGATGGATTATGTGTTATTTCATAATTGAACCTATGCAGCTTATTCAACTTCACTTTTTTCATAAGTTAATGCCGAAGTAAGTTATGTTTTGGTTCAAACTTATGAGTAGATCTAATAACTACATGTGAATTGATTAAATACACATCTTTTGATATTTAGATCACATTCATTGTAAACGAATTCAGTAAGATGTGGTTATATAATTAAATGTGTAACAATTTCTCATTTATCACTAATAAAATATGAAATTTAATGAGTAAAATAAACATAATGGTTACTCAGTGTGAAAGAGTCAAACACTTGAATAAATGTTTTTTTCTTTTTCTATTATATAAAATGTTTCTATAATCATTACCATTAGCACAAGTCCATTTCAATATTCAATCATGACTATAAAACTCAAAGTACTTTTATAATGTCCCTTATTAGGATATTCCTTATTTTTTCCTTAAAACGATAATCCTTACTCAAAATGATAATAGCTTTGTCAAAAGTTATGAATTTATTATAATATTCAGATCAATAAGTCATAGCATAATTCTGAAAATCAATCATATCTTGAATTCTATGGAAATGCTTTCAAATCTGCTGAATCAGAGGTTTTTGTCCCTAACTCAGCAGTGGCAATATCAAGGGTTTTTGTCCTTAACTTGTCAAGAGTATTCACGGGTTTTCGTTCTTAAAACTCTTAGTCCACCTTGGAGGGTTTTCATCCTCCTTGATCAATATTTAATTTTTTCGTCCAAACTTGATAAGAGAAATAAGGGTTTTCATCCTTAATCTCTCATGAACTTGGAAGGATTTTTGTCCTCTCTATTTGCAAGACACTTCCTCAAATTCAAGACTGATTGCTTGATGTATTGATAGATTTATTGCTGATTGATCTTCATCCAAACTTGATAAGAGATAAAAGGGTTTTCGTCCTTAATCTCTCATGAACTTGGAAGGGTTTTCGTCCTCCCTATTTGCAAGACACTTCCTCAAATTCAAGACTGATTGCTTGATGTATTGATAGATTTAATGCTGATTTATTCAAGGGTTCTTGTCCTCAAAACTCATAGTCCACCTTGGAGGGTTATAGTCCTCCTTGATCAAGATTTGGGGTACCGTCCAAACTTGATAAGAGAAATAAGGGTTTTCATCCTTAATCTCTCGTGAACATGGAAGGGTGTTCGTCCTCCCTATTTGCAAGACACTTCCTCAAATTCAAGACTGTTTGCTTGATTGATCTTTGCTGATTGATATTTCTTGATAGATTGATGAGTGAATGCTCGAATGATTAATTGCTTGTTGGCTGATTGATGATCACTTCACAATGAAATGATCCTCCCTTTATATCTCATATATAAGGGATTCACAACCTTTCACATTGGAAGGAGTCACACCCCTTCTAATCTAATCACTGCCATAAGCTTTTAATTTAATATTAATTAAATTCTATTATGATAGCATCTCCTTCATTAGCACCATCTCTATTATTATTTACTTAAGTCTTTTTGGAAGTGAATTTAATTCCTTTACTTCTGTGATTATTCTCACCCTTTGAACTTAGACGAAGTCAGCAACTTGTTGTCTTTGGCAGGGCATGACAATCCGCCCTTCCCAACATCGCTTGTCCTCAAGCAATTGTAAATTGGGATGATAAAAAATTTCTGCTCTTTCCCAAGTGGCATCCCCCATAGACAGATTCTTCCATTTAACCAAATATTCTAAAATAACCTTATTTCTTAATTTATTTTCTCTCATGTCAATGATGGCCTTGGGTTCCAATATTAATTTTCCCTCGTCATCAAGCAGGGGTAACTCTGGACATGGTGTGATATGTTGACCTAGCATTTTCTTCAGGTGAGATACATGAAAGACATTATGAATTCAACTATTTTTTGGTAACTCAAATTCATAAGTGATGGACTCCATAATTAGCTAGTTTCCTTTCACCATTTCATACTTTTCATTATCTCTTTCTGCTAAGTTTCAAAACATTACTAAGACCTCTTATACTTTTATATACTTTTAAGCAGTCTTAAGTATGTGGAAATGGAAATATGTTATTGTTGATATATGTATGTATGAATGTATGAATGTCTATAAAATTTGGTAGGATTGTATGTTTAATTTATGATTATTAATAATGCGGACGCCTTAGGAATAAGACTCAAACCTTGCAGCAAGAAGAACTATCAACCCGCAGCAATAGGTTCCTCAGCCTGCAGCATAAGGATTGCAGATTATTGCAGAGGAGTCAAGCGACCACGGTGCAACACTTTTAGAAGGAAATGAAGGTGATCATTTATTGATCAGCCGTGAGTCACCACATAACACTCTTGCTCGCCAAATAAGAGAGCCAAGAAAAGGAGTCTACTTGTAGCAAAACTAATTTATGACAGGACTGTTCTGAAAAACACTTCTTTGTTACGAACAGTTAAACTGTTGGTATAAAATCTGAATTTGGTTTCTTTACTCCTGCTTTATATAGTTATTGTTTTATGTCTCAAACTAAGTCCTCTTCCTATCTTTGAGGTAGAGTTGACAGTTGTTTCATGAGTTTGTTTTCAGTCCATGAATAATGAAACTCCTCATAGACCTGTTGATGTGATTTTCGTGACCTTACCAACGCAGAATAAAGTCGTCAACGGCTACCCTATTCTCTCTTGATCAAAGTATCCAGCACACTAAGATTGCGAGAGAGTTCGTGCATTCAACTCCAAGGTACCTTCAGTGCGAATAGTCTTAGTTGGCTCAATGTGATTTGCTGGTATTTCAAGGGGACTTACGGAATTGTCAACAGCAGAGGAAGGGGTTCGAATGCTCGAAAGATTTGTCTATGAAGTTCTTGTTTCAGAAGGTACTGAATGTAAATAGTGTTGGGTTAAGAAGGCTCTAATCTACTCTAAGGCGAGGGACATGACGATCAATTCTCACAAGCTTCAACCAAGCTTTGCTTTGCCTCGCTTCGGACAGCCTCCACAGAACCGGTGCAATCTTCAGAGGAGTAGCTCAAGGTGTTCAAATCACAACTTAGCATGAAAATACCATCACAACGATGCATATAAACATACAAATCATGATCGAAGTTAAGTACACGATATTCCAGTTGACCACACAAGGCGTATTCACCATCAGCGAACACACTAGTGGTATGGATAGACGAAGTTTGCTCAAATTGAAGACCACATTCCACAATCATTAACTACTTCGTACAGAAACAAAATTTGCTCCTGCCTTTTGGGATCCATCAGGTTATCAGCGAAACCCTGCTTTGAAGTACCGGGCCAAATGCAGATGTCGTATCATCAATCTAAACTCTGGCTGAGAGGAAGTGTTTCTCGCCAAATACTCTTTGATAAAGTTTTCAAAGCGTGGAAAACTTTCCTTCTTTCTTCAACTACACTTTATCAATCTATACTGCTACTTAAGTTGTCCCTCTACTCTATGTCACCGGCTCAACTAGTACCAATGAGGGATGCCCCCTTTATAGCTGGCCAATTCCCCAACAGATGGCTCAGATTACAATCGGCTGGATGGCCCAAATCGTGCCACCTCAACCCTAAACAAGATTCACCCTAAAAACCGCCACAAACAGGAGTGGGGCAATAAATGAGCAATTAATGGCCACCATCTTCTAGAAGATTCCTGTTTGGAAGGCTCATTGCTCTCAACTTTGACTAGTAATGTAGGCACATTCGGATCCGCCGGATGACAATTCTTCCTCCTTTGATGTTGTTCTTCAACTTTAAAATTTGAGGATCATTTCTAACCTTTTTGTCTTCATCTTTTTCCCTATCCTGACTTGATCATTTTTCCTTTGCCACCACCGGATTATGCTTAAGTGCACATTGGTCTTCGGAGGAGAAACCCAACACTTAGCTTCATTTTTGCAACTTCTTTCATGTTTTGGGTGCAACCGAGATCTCGTGGAAGAGCTCGAAACTCATAACTTTATCTCCCTTCGAAGGTTGTAATATCATCGTGCTTCATCACTTCAAGTCATCGTGCTCTGGCCTCGACGTTCATCCTACAAAACAGACAAAAGGAAGAGCATCAAAACACTTCATGATATAAATCCACTTTACTCACCTGATTTTCACGCTTTAACTTCCAAGGGTTCATCGTTTTTCTCTAGCCAACTTTGCTTTCTTCATGATTTTTCAACATTTGTAGGCTGGGGCATATAACACCTGTACATCATATTCCAATGCCTTAGACAAATTTTCAACTTCCTCAAGGGCGTATTTAAGAGATGCACTTTTAAAATCATCTTTTGAGAGTGTTAGCTTCAACTGCATCTTCTTCACTTTTCCGGCTGAGGCGTTCACTCTAACATTTCATCCAACTCTGGCTCGAGCAAAATGTTTCATCAGGAATTTGATCAAAAATTATCTAGGCATCCAACTTCAAATTCATCCGCCAAGGCATTTTTATGTCCACAACACATTTTATTCCTTGCCTTAGAAACTTTTTTAAATTTTCCTTAGGAAATTTTCACCAACCTGGTGCCCATCAAAAATCTTCACCCTGAAGGCTTCGGCAAAGTGTGGAAGACCTTGAAATCAATTCCTCATAGCAGACGTCCAATACCCAGAATAAAATTCCCTTCAGAAAGCATCAAATTCATGGGTATACAACGAAGGGGTTCATTTAATTTTTGAATTTTAAACCTTAGAAAAATATTTTATCAACAATTTTATTCTTATTCTTCACATCTGGGCGAATTTTCTTGTTCTGTCTTGAATTTTTTTTATCATCCTCGTGAAGCTGGAGTATTCTTGACATATCCACAGCCAATTTTATTCATGCCTTAGCAAATTTCTTCATCCCCCAGCCAACTTAGGTGTATTTCTCTAGAGGTGGAATAAATTTCAAATTTCTTCTCCAAACCAAGGGCGCATTTGCTAGGTGCTACTTTCAATTTTCGATACTTAGAAACTTTTAAAGTCACCCTTCACAAGGTGGGCACATTTTGGTGGGTGGTCGGCCAGTTGCCAACACTTAAAAATTTATTTCACTTCCTCTTCATAAGGTGGGCGCATATGGGGGGGGGCTGTAGGAATTTTCAAACACTTAATAACTTTTATCCATGTCTCTTCAAGTTAGGCGCATATGGAGGTCTTCACTTCAAATTTTCTATACTTAGCATACTTTTCAGCCTTTCCACAAGTCAAAGGCGCATTCAAAGGGGGGTGTGTTGATGCAAGGTAGCTTCGGTCAGATATAAATGATGATTGCTGAAAGCATCATCATCATTTATATGTGATCAAAATTACTCATCAGCTATATTTCTAAAATTGAGAAAGTCGAATTAAAGGAATTCGATATATATATAAATAAATTGAACTTTGCTTTATTCTCATCGCTGGATACTTACACTATTTTGTTTAAACACCGATTAAGTTTTAATCTAGCTGTGAGGAACTCGCACCCATCAAGGGACACGTCCCATGGAAGGACATGTCTTCACTTTGTGAAGACACGCCCTCTCATGAGACGCGTCTTTCCTTGGAGGCGCGTATCTTTGTGGAGATGTGTCTCCTCTCTCTTGTATAAAGCATGATGGAAATCATTGAGTATGAACATCGAAATTTATTAATGTTCAGCATTCTGTACATTCTATAGTAAAAGAAGAATTCAGAAAATCGTATTTGACTTAGAAATTATCACTCAGAAATCTCAGACCTTAGTTTATTCTTAGTTTGAGGATCCCATTCTGATACAGATTTGATTACATTTTCATGGTATTAGAGCCACGTTGTGTGAATCCTAATCAAATCTAAATATCAATCTGCTCAAGAAAATTCGAATTTTCTAGAATTGAATTTACATCACATTCTTCATAATGTCAAGTGTGATCAGATTTGAAGATCACCTTGCAGGAGCAGACAATTTCACATCATAGAAATTTAGAATCATGATGATCCTTAGAGAGAATAAGCTAGATTCACTTGTGAGAGAAAACTTGAAGGAAACAAAGTCTGAATCTGAGAAAACTCAATGGATAGAAAACAATGAAAAGTCCATGAAAATCCTAGTAGATGCAGTTAGGGATCATATAGTGCCCATCCTAGCAAAACATGAAACTGCATACCATATGTTCAAATCTCTTGAGAAAACTTATGAGATCAACAACACCTGCAGGACTCTTGCTTTAAAAAGGCAAATCAACAATGCTCAAATAAACAAAGGAGAGTCCATTAATGCATACTTCATGAGGATTATTGAACTGAGAGATCAATTATCCACAATTGGATATCAGATTGATAGCAAAGAGTTAACTCTAATTGCACTAGGAGGCCTACCAAAC
Source organism: Sequoia sempervirens (assembly GCA_007258455.2). Classification (NCBI taxonomy): domain Eukaryota; kingdom Viridiplantae; phylum Streptophyta; class Pinopsida; order Cupressales; family Cupressaceae; genus Sequoia; species Sequoia sempervirens. The sequence continues at coordinate 5,093 of VDFB02206810.1, read as the reverse complement.
TCATGGTAGTCATTTGCTCAAGGAATAAGCGCAAGATCTAAACTCCCTAAGTTTGACAGGCTAAGAACTGACTGCCTTCAAGAAGAAACAAGACTCTCCTCAAAAGAAAACAAACAGAAAAACATAGATGAAGACCTTCATGTACTCAACACATCGTCTAATAAAAGGAATAAGAAAAACTCCTACAAGAAAGGATCTTTTAAAAGAAAGAGAAATTCCAATGGAAAGGGATCTTCTAAAAGGAAAGACATCTCTCAAGTGCAATGCTTTAGATGTGATCAATATGGCCACTATGCAATGAAGTGCCCTGACAGATCAAAGCAACAAGCATCTTTTGCCAAAGTAGGAAAGACAAATTTAGATCATGAATCTGAGAACTTTGTGTTCTATTCAGCATTATCTAATCAAGTATCTAACAATATCAACAACTGGGTGATTGATAGTGGTTCTTCGAGGCACATCACAGGGTTTAGAGAAAACTTAGACACTATGACTGAAGAGTCTGATGAAGATGTCACAATTGGGGATGAATCTACACATCAAGTAAAAGGGGTTGGAACTTGTTCCATCACATTGAAATCTGGTCTCTCCCTTCATCTCACTGGGGTCTTATTTGTACCTGGAATAAAGAGGAATCTAATATCCATCTCTGCCCTTGAAGACAATGGATATAGGGTTACATTTATGGATGGAAAAGTTCTAGCATGGCCTAAAAACTCATCTATCAAGAAAGCCCAAATCATAGGTGTAAGACAAGGATACCTTTACGAACTTTGCACTGAAGTTAATCAAGCCCTTACCCTTGACATCTTTGAGTCAACTGAGATTTGGCATAGAAGATTAGGACACCTTCATTTCCGTGCCCTACCTTCTTTGGAAAAACTTGTAATAGGGTTACCTAAGTTAAAACCATCTCATGAAGGAAATTGTAAAGGTTGTGACTTAGGAAAGAATACAAAGGGATCCCTTCCCACTAGTTTGAGCAAAACCCTAAATGTGTTAGATCTGGTTCACTCCGACTTATGTGGACCCATGTCTGTACCTTCTAAAGCAGGATTTCTTTACTATGTCATATTTATAGATGAATTCTCTAGGAAAACCTGGATCTATTTCCTTAAATGTAAAGAGTCAATAGAAATCCTCAAAAGGTTCAAAGAGTTCAAAGCACTTACAGAAAACTTCTCCAGGAAGAAAATAAAAACCTTAAGGGCAGACAATGGGAAAGAATACACCTCTGAAATTTTATAGGAATTCTGCATGAGTGCTGGAATTAAGAGGGAGTTCACAGTGGCTTACAACCCTCAACAAAATGGGGTTGCTGAAAGAAAAAATAGAACCATTGTAGAAGCTGCCAAAGCAATGTTGCTTGACCAAAACATTGAAACCTCTTTCTAGGCAGAAGCCTCTAGGATTGCTGTCTACATCCAAAATAGATGTCCTCATTCTCATCTTGACAACAAAACTCCTGAAGAAGCCTTCACTGGCATAAAACCCGACATTAGTCACTTTAGGATTTTTGGTTGTCCCGTCTATATTCATGTGCCCAAGGAAAAAAGATTCAAACTTGAACCTTCCGGAAAGAAAGGGATATTTATGGGTTATAGTGAAACCTCCAAGGCCTTCAGGATATTCATACCCGGTCAGAATCAAATTGAATTGAGCAGAGATGTCATCTTTGAAGAAGACATTGCATTCAAGAGGGCAAGAAGTTCTAGTGAGACTGAAACCTATTCCCCTAGAGTACCTAAAATGGAACCTGCTCCTGAGATTCAGAGGGAGCATCCTGAGGAAATGCCACATGAACTTCGCTCTAATTTTCAAATGAGAATACGCTTGACAACAAAGGAAAGAAAGAGACCACTTTGGGGCCAAGGTTGAAGATGATCAAAGAAGCGTAGGGATCATGCAAAGACCCAAAGGAACGTCGAGAGTAAAGACCCAAACGCTTCAAGAGGCTATAAGCGGCTCAATGAACTCACATACATCATAAACTCCTAACCCTCAAGAAGCCGCTGCTTTCCGGTCATCGCAAGCGCCGCTGGAAGGATGCAAATGACAGAAGCAATATGCTATCTATTCTGGAAAGAATGATGTATGGGATATAGTGCTTCCAGGACCAAAAAGAGAAATCTGTTGTCTCTTCCCAAATGGCTTCCTTCAAAATCGCTACGTTGTCGCTACGCGATAGAAAACAAAGCACGCTTTTGTGGCAAGAGGTTTTTCTCAAAAGGAAGGCATTGATTATGAAGAAACATTTGCACTCGCGTCTGCTGGCTAATAATCGAGAGCGTTGTTAGCCATTGCAGCAGCTAAGCCAAAGATCCATCAAATGGATGTGAAAACTGCCTTCCGAATGGAACCATTGAAGAGGAAGTCTATTTGGAACAACCTGAAGGTTTTGTGGTACATAAACCTAACTCACATGTATGCAGACTGAAGAAAGCTCTCTATGGACTTAAACAGGCTCCCAGGGTCCGGTATGAAAGAATTAACAGCTATCTCTTGGGATTAGGATTTTCCAAGAATGAGGCTGACTCCAATCTCTACTTCAAGGTAATCACAGATATGCTAATAATTATTTTATATGTTGATGACCTCGCTGATAACAGGAGAAGATCACCCTCATTGCCTCAAGGGCTGCGGATCTAATTTCTGAATTTGACATGAAAGATTTGGACATTCTACACTACTTCCTAGGTTTAGAAGTATGGCAGAAATCAGAGGGCATTATACTAAACCAAGGGAAGTATACTATTGATATTCTGAAAAGATTTGGAATGTTGGACTGTAGACCGATGTCTACACCTATGGAAACCAACCTTCACAAATTAAAAGAAGTAGCAAGAGAATGCGTGCAGATCCAACCCTTTACGTACGTATGATTGATCCTTGATGTATCTTTGTTAACACCTCGCACTGAGCATTTGCTATTATGCAGCGAATGTGTTCTCAGCCGCCATGTGTGAGCCAAAGGAAATTCACTTAATGGCTGTGAAACATATTTTGAGATATCTTCTCTCAAGGCACTATTGGATATGGTCTTTTACAAGAATGATCAACTAGGATCTACATGGGTACTCTGATTCAGATTGGGCTGAAGTGTAATCGACGTAAAAGCACATCGTGATGTTGTTTTCGCTTTAGGATCGGCCATGATCTCCCTCGGATTTTGCAGAAAACAATCTCACTTCGTACTGCAGCTCAAGAGAGAAGCCGCAACACATTGCAGCCTCAATGGGAGTGAAAAGAGAAGTAGTTTTGCCAGAATTGCTTGTGGGACTCTTTGGTGAGCCTTGAATCCTACAATTATTCATTGTGATAATCAAAGTTGCATCAAACTCTCTATAAATCCTGTCTTTCATGATAGATCTAAGCACATTGAGATCCCCTATCATTATGTAAGAGATATGGTGGAAAGGAAAGTGATTCAGTTGGAGTATATTAGCACAAATGATCAAACTGCAGACATTCTCACCAAGCCTCTCTCCCGAATCAAGGTAGAGCACTTCAGGAAGAAACTTGGTATGGTTGAAATGTAATTTGTTATTTATGTTTGAAATTCAAATTGTTTATCAAATTGTACTAATATATAAAGATGTTTAAATGTGTAAACTCTTTTGTCATGTGTGTGCCTCCATGACTTTATGGGCCTACTCCCCCTGTGTACATTATTGAAAGGTGACGATCTTTCTAATAATGAACACTTGTATTTGACATTGTAAAGTGACGACTCTACAATGATAAACTATCATGATAGATATCATGAGACTTGATATCTGTGGACATGTCATGATAGTATCTCTTGGACACTTTGATGGATATCATGGGACTTGATATCATCTGAAGATCATTGTAATCCTTAAGAGATAATCATGGTGGATAATTATATCCATGGATATGCCATGAATTATGGTAGACATCATGTGACTTGATGTCAGTACACATACCATAATAAAGATGTGTTATGAAGAATGTCATGTGACTTGGCAATATTGAGTAAATCATACCATATCTTCGATATCACGTGTGAAGGTGATATCACTACTTATTTGATTTGAAATATCTTCCCTAGCTAAGAGGGAGTGTTGATGCAAGGTAGCTTCGGTCAGATATAAATGATGATTGCTGAAAGCATCGTCATCATTTATATGTGATCGAAATTACTCATCAGTTATATTTCTAAAATTGAGAAAGACGAATTAAAGGAATTCGATATATATATAAATAAATTGAACTTTGCTTTATTCTCATCGCTGGATACTTACACTGTTTTGTTTAAACACCGATTAAGTTTTAATCTAGCTGTGAGGAACTCGCACCCATCAAGGGACACGTCCCATGGAAGGACGTGTCTTCACTTTGTGAAGACACACCCTCTCATGAGACGTGTCTTTCCTTGGAGGCGCGTATCTTTGTGGAGATGTGTCTCCTCTCTCTTGTATAAAGCATGATGGAAATCATTGAGTATGAACATCGAAATTTATTAATGTTCAACATTCTGTACATTCTGCAGTAAAAGAAGAATTCAGAAAATTGTATTTGACTTAGAAATTATCACTCAGAAATCTCAGACCTTAGTTTATTCTTAGTTTTAGGATCCCATTCTGATACAGATTTGATTACATTTTCAGGGTGCATCAAATTTCCACACCTTGGAATCTTGTATCTTTGCATGGGCGCATTCAAAGGGGCAAGAGGGAAGTCAACACTTTGTCTTTTTCTCAGCCCATATGGGCGCATTTGACATAGGGAGGTGGATATCTTCACTAATGCCTTAGTAATTTTCTTCACTTGTTCTCACCTTCTCTTGGGCGCATTCCACATAGGCAAGAGGATAAACGCCCTTTGACCTCTTTGACTTCATCAAGGATGGGCGCATTTTGATAGTGGAGAGGGATTTACTTTGATACTTAGCCATTTTCATAGCTCCTTGTGAGGTGGGCGCATATTGCATGTAGTGAAGGATAAGCGCATTTCTCATAGGGAGAAGGATGAACTTCCAACGCCTTGACTCCTTTTCACTTTTTCTTCTAGCTTGAGCGTATTTTGCACCTTGAGGAGGATGGAACTTATGCCTTAGAATTTTTTTTTTT